>PVKU01006617.1:0-100566 GCA_004027475.1 Anoura caudifer
GGAGACACAAGAAAGCAAATGATCAGAGATGTATTAGCCCTTAGCGTTATGTGCCACCCCCAGTTCTGTACATACAGAACCAAACTGGGGTTCTGTTGCCCGCAGCCCCCAAGAGGCAAGGTGTATAGGCAGAGGCAGATGAGAAAGGAAAGAGTGTTTTCATTCAGATGCCGCACGGTCGGGGAGAATGGGAGACTCTTGTCTCAAAGCCTCTGGCCTCCGGAAAACCAGAGGAAAAAGCTAGCAGTCCTTAGCCCAACCAGAACCGAAGGCAGCGTCCAGAGCTCCTGCTCCCATTCCAAGTACCGTCTTTTGAGAAAATCAGGTGGCCACTGAGCAGTCACCCGGGCAGCTCAGCTCGCTCCCTGCCGCCGTGCAGTTTCAGGCCCCTTCCCAGAACCCACGGGCGCCGAGGTAGGCCAGGTCCGGGAATTCACGAGTTAGCACATTTGGGAGGTGGGCAAGAGAGCGTGCCTTACTTACGCTGGGTTTTTATTAGTTTCGGGTGTGGGACGGTCTGACTGCCCAATTAACTTCCCAAAGTTCCCCGTGCAGGAGGTGGGTCTACTGGAGACCAATCGCTTCCTTTCTCCAGGCTAGACTGACAGGCTAGTCTTGGTTCAGCACCTTCCCGCTACCGCCATTCTGACCTCTGTGATGCGGGTGCCTGAATTCCTTGGTACCACCTCCCAGTCAGTTACCAGAAGCTGATAGGTAGGCTTTTCCCCTATTCAATCATCTTGATAGACTAGCACTTGATAGTATAGCACGTGCAATACTTTCTATAACCTTCATCTGGCCCAGGACTGGGAGCTGCCTTCAGGATAGGATGCTCCACGTGCTAGGCAGGAGTTCCTTCACCTAGACAATGTGGTCGCCAGGACAATGAGAGATTTCCTCTGGTGGCCCCTTATATTCCTGCCCTCTGCCTGCTCCCAGTGGTCTGGCCAGGTTATTGGTATCATTAAGATGTACAAATTCCTTTAATCCTAGAAACCCAGATACTTTCCAGATATGGGCTATGAAACAAAAGGGGAAGTTGCAGAGGGAACTGGGGATCCTGCGTGGCAAAGAGGGTCTGCAGGTTGGGGCATCCTTGTACTATAAACAACGAAGCCAAGTGCAAATGTGTTTGCTGAGTGTCTTAGTGACCACAGAAATGCCAACGGCAGCTGCCTTAGCTGGTTGATAACTTCATTTTGTATCATTTTTAATCATTAGCAGAGGATATGTTCATTAATTTTAGAGAGAAATGCGGAGGAGAGAGAAATATTAATGTGAGAGAGAAACATGCATCAGTTGTCTCCTATAGGCACCCCACCTGGAATTGAACCTCCGGCTTAGGTATGTGCCTTGATCAGGAGTGGGAAGCACGCAATCTTTTGGTGCACAGGGCTCCAGGCAACTGAGGCACCCAGCCGGGGCTCAATTCTCTTTCAGAGGGGTTAAATGGTTTTGACCTAGCCAATCTGAGCTGTCCATGGTCCTGAGCTGGAGCTCTTTCCCCGCAGACCTGGCTTTGGTGCTCAGTCAGATGAGCTAAGGCTGTCCATGGTTACATCTCTAGGCAGAATGCACAGCCCTGTCTATGGGCGTGGGAAAGAGCCCTGCTGTTGTCTGGAAACAAAGCTCTTTGGGCTGTGAGGAGCTTGGGATGAAAGCAGATTACAGCAAAGCCTGTACAATCATTTTTAAGAGGCAGCTTTGGCTTTTAGGGTGGCAGGGCATGTCTACAACCTGACTGAAGTTATTAACATGGAGTTTCTCAAACATTTCTGTGGCAAAAAAATGTGTCCCCCAAAAATGAAAAACAAAAGACAGATGTGCCAGTATTTAGGATGATGACTACCTTGGGTTGGGGAAATTGGAAGAGTGCTATATAGTTTTATGGGTTCCTGGAAAGTTCTGGTTTTTACGTTGTGCAGTGGAGGTCAAAGAAGGATGTCATAGTGCAGGGGTGTCAAACTCCTTTTCACCAGAGGCCACATCAGCCTTGCCACTGCCTTCAAAGGGCCAAAATAATTTTAGGACTATATAAATATAACTACTCCTTAACTGTTAAGGAATTGAAATTACATTCAGCCCTTTAACGGCAACAGCGAGGCTGATGTGGCCCCCGGTGAAAACGCATTTGACACCCCTGTCATAGTGACACCCCTGTCATAGTGTACTTACAAGAATACAGCATGGCACTGGCTGGTGTAGTTCAGTGGACTGAGTGCCAGCCTACAGACAGAAACTTCTGGGTTTGATTCCCAGTCAGGGCACATACCTGGATTGGGGGTCAGGTCCCCAACAAGGGTCTTGTAAGAGGCATCCATCAGTGTTTCTCTCTTGCTCTCTTTTCCCTCCCCGCTCCATAAAAATAAATAAGCAAAATTTTAAAAAGGAATATAGCACGGTTATATTTTATGCTAACTTGAACTAGAAACATTTGAAATCATGTTTCAGTGACACTTTCTTGGAATGACATGAAACCTTGCAATTTAAAATACCCTAAAAATTCTTAATTTCTAATATGATCAATTATGTATATAGTAAACCATTTTTGTTATTTTGGTATCACTTTAGCAGGTGAAGAGCTATGCCAATCATCTCTTGTTAGGGTTGGCCTTGAATTATGCAGGTTTTGGATGGTGCAACGTCTTCAAAAATAAGCCCCTGGCATAGCAATCCAGCCACACTGGAATTGATGACTTAGTCGATGGATATGTTTGTCCTTCGGAAAGATCTGGTCACCAGGGAAGCCACAGCTGTCTCATCCCTCAGGAGAAAGATATTCATAAAACAACAACTATGTGCTCAATATTACAACAGACACCTTATGTGTGTCCACTTCCCCTAAGATAGTAATTTCCATACCTCTTTAAAGAGCAGGAAGCTTTCAGGGTCTGATTTGAGCTTTTGATCAGCTACAACCACTGAACTCTAGCTCTTCCCTACTTTTCTGACCTTTCATGGAGTTGTTGGCCTAGTGGGTTTTGATGTTCCAAGTTCTCTAAAGAAGTTGGAACTCATTACATTAAAAATATTTATTTTTGCCCTGGCTGGTGTGGCTTAGTGGATTGAGCGCTAGCCTGCGAACCAAAAGTCACTGGCTCGATTCTCAGTCAGGGCACATATTTGGGTTGCCTGCCAGGACCCTATTTGAGGGCTTATGAGGGGCAGCCAATCAATGTATCTCTCACACATAGATGTTTCTCTCTCTGTCTTTCTCCCTTCCTTCCCCTCTCTCTAAAAATAAATGAAATCTTTTAAAAATAGTTTTTCTTTATTACTGTCTGCCTTGCTTTCTGTAATTTCATCTCCACGATGGTGGACACTGTATGTTTCTAATACATCCTTGATTCTGCAGCTGTTAGGTGATGGTTATGAATATCAAATATTCCAAATGTCATAATGTGGACAACTCATTAAATTGAAAATAAAGTGAGTGAGCTGAATCAAGTCCATCTATTCACTGGATGCAACCTATGGTCTGCCCAGCTGAGTCACTAATGTTAATGGTCACTGTTGGGTAAGACTCTGTAGGGAGACCTTGACCCCTCCTGTGGACCATCAGTGGTGGCCCAGAAGGCAGGGCTGTGTGGCATGAAATAAAGACTCCTGTAAGGATCACCCCACAAAAAGAACAATCTACTTCACTTTTTAATGTTTTACTTATTTGACAGATTTGCTGTTCCACTTATTTATGCATTTATTGGTTGATATTTTAAAATTTTAGGGGAAAGAGAGAAAAGGAGAAACATTGATTTGTTTTTCCATCTATTTATGGACTCATTGGTTAATTCTTATATGTGCCCTGACTGGGGATGAAACTGGCAACCTTGGTGTTGCTATATCAGGACGATGCTATACTGAGCTACCTGCCCAGGGACCCTGTCACCCTTTTTTTGAAGAACCACGGGGAATCTGACTGTGTCGATGAATCTATTAGTTATTGTGAAACTTCCCCCAACTGACAGACATGTGGGTTATTTTAAAAATGTGATCATTTGAGATACTGAGACTCAGTGGGAGAGAAAGACAGACATCCATTTCTTGTTCCACTCATTCATGCACTCACTGGTTCCATCTTGTATGTGCCATGAACCAGTACTGAACCCACAACCTTAGGTTATGGGGACAATGCTCTAACCATCTGAGCAACACAGCCTGGCCTTTAAGTCACATTTATTTGTTAGGCTGTTGTGTCTTCACAATAGTTGTGTCTTCACAATAGTTGTGTCTTCACAATAGTTGTGTCTTCACAATAGTTGTGTGATGTTATTATCTTCATTTTACAAAATCAAATAGATCTTTGCAATGATATTAAAAGGTCTCAAGGACACATCACTGCATCGAAAAAGGCAATTTGCAGACCCACTGCTGTCACCTGATGTCACTGACAGGAAAACTGAGCAACAAATGAATCAATGCCAGATATTTCTTGTGGACACAGAGATGTGTGTATGTGTGTACAGGCTTGCCAGATTTCTAGGTTGTGTGTTCAATCCTGAATTGGAGCATGTGCAAGATGCAACTGATTGCCATTTGTCACATCAATTTCTACCTCCTCTCTCCCTCCCTTCCTCTCTCTGGTGTCAGTCAATAAGTATATCCTTGGGTGAGGATTTAGTTAAAAAAAAAAAAAAAAGTAGCCTTGACTGGAGGCTCAGTGGATTGAGTGCTGGCATGCAACCCCAAAGGTCGCTGTTTCAACTCCTGGTCAGGGCACATGTCTGGTTTGCTAGCCATGTCCCCTATTGGGCGTGCCAGAGGCAATTGAAATATTTTTTTCACATTGTTGAAACGTCTCTCACAAATTGATATCTCTTTCCCTTTCTCCCTTCCTTTCGTTTTCCCTAAAAATACATAAATAAAATCTTAAAAAAAGAGGGTAGACTTCAAGTGTTCTTGCCCACAAGAAAATAAAACATCATTTTAAAACAAAATATTAAATATGTAAGCTTTCTACTTTTCAGTGTTCTGCATCTCTTATGCTTTTGTACTTTTGTATGCTACCATATAATAAATTACACTGGTTTTATTTATTCCTCAAAAAATTAAATAAAAACATAAATGACACTGCACAGTAGATACTGTTGTGAATTGTTTTGTCATGTAATGCTATAACTGAGAGAATTTTCCATCATCGGTATCTTTAGCTCTCCCTCACCATTTCTTACCCAGACAGATCCTCATGTATTTGTCCAAACTTCTAAGGCCAGATTCTTGGGTGTTGTCAATGTTTCCTCTCTTCCAAGGACGGCTCCACTGAGCCCTGGATTGAGAGGACACTGTCCTCTCCCCAGATATCTATACAGCTGTCTTCTCTTTGCTGACTGGGGCTGTGATACCATCTCACCTCCTGAGAGGCACCCCAAGTGCCAAAGCTGAAACAGCCCCTCCCCTTCACTTTCTACCTCATCACCTGTGATCTCACTCAGAAATGAGCAGTGGGAGCTCTGTGAGACAAGGGCTGTGATTCACTCAATGCTGGACTCCTGGTGCCTGGCAGTGCCTGGCAGGGTGGAAGCGCTCAGACACTTGTTGACTAAATGACTCACTGTTAACCTAAAGCCACTCATCTCTTGAGATTCCTGCTTATCAGAGGATGCAGAAATCCTAGGTCTTCATGTATTAGGCATCCACTTTCTTATGTCTTCAAATAGCCTCTCCCTCACCATGCAGCCATTGGCCCCCACGTGGACAGCACACACACAGAGCTTTCTGCATAAGTGCTGGGGGCAACACTGCTTTGGCCAGTCCCAACAGGTGTTGTAGGAACTGTATCTAAATTAGCTCAGGAAACCCACCTAACACCAATGGGCAGGTGTCCTTAATCTCCTTAGAGAGGAGGAAACTGGGCCTCAGTAAATGACCACACTGGTCACAGCACACAGACCTGGGGTGTTAACCCCGCAGGCCTGGTGCCAGAGTTTCTGCTCCCAACCTGTTCCAATCAGTCACCTGCTTCTTCCTGACTTTGTGGGCACTGCTGGGCAATTCCCTTTCCTTCCATTCTCCACATCCTCATCTTCTTCCTACACCTTCCCTTTCCTTTCCCTCTTTCTCTCCTCCTCTGCCCCCTCCAAGCTCCTCCTCCTCCATTTGTCCCACCTACCAGGTCTGAGGTAGGGTAGGTAGGCATGGCCACAGACAGTAACTTCCCCAGAACCCAATTAACAGTGGCTTCAGCACCCCCATACAGCATATCCTACACTGAGTCTGCCCACCAGCCCCTGGATTCACTGGCCTGGGGGGTGTTTATTTTACTGTGCAGAGAATTACAGCTCTGAGCCTTGGTTTCCTCAGAAGAAAACCCAGCATAATAGGGCTCTGAGCCATAATTAATTACCAATTTATTAATAAACACATTATTTTGTTGTTAATAGAGCACCATTCTGCCCTGGGCGGTGTCGCTCAGTGGATGGAGTGCCGGCCTGTGAACCCAAAGGTCACTGGTTTGATTCCAGGTCAGGGCACGTGCCTGGGTTGTGGGCCAGGTGCCTGGTTAGGGGCATAGAGGCAACAGATCAATGTTTCTCTTCTTCTCTTTCTCCCTCCCTTCCCCCCTCTCTAGAAATAAAATCTTAAAACAAAATAGAGCACCACTCTTGGTGATCAAAAATATGATTTGCTATTTATTATTTGTAATAGATCTCTATTATCAATAATGAAAGTGTAAGTACACCATGACTAAGGCTGTGGGGGACCCATAGATTGGATAACGCCCCTGTCTGACTGAAGGCACTTTTCAGAATACCAGACAGCCCAGGGCAGTGGAGGATGGCCTGTGATCTGAGAGGATCGTTCTCCTGCAACTGAAACAGCTCTGTGGGAAGGGGGGCCCCTCCCTGCATCTCCTTGCTGAGGGTCTGGGCCCTGCCACCTGGTCTGACCATTCCCAAGCTAGGAATCCAGGGTTGGTAGGGGCAGGTAGCCTCATACTTGGCAAAGGCTTGCTGGATTCCAGGGGTTCCTATGGGGTATTTCTGCCTCCGCCACCGAAGCTTTGACATACAAATGTACGGGAAAGCAGGAACTATCTTTTACACCTGACGACTGTTTAAATGACATTTGTCTCCCTTAATTAAAACTGTTATTTAAAAAATATTTAACAAACCGAGAAACTTTGGCATCTGAAACTATACTATTAACCCAATAATGATGAAAAAAACCTTTTTCTCCCCGACGAACCACCTGGCAACTTCTACTGTTACAGGGAAACTGGGAGCTGGGTGTAAGAAAAACAAGGAAACCCAAGGGTGGCAGCAACCTGATCCCTGGACTAGATACATACATGCGTGACAAAGTGAGAAGAATGCCCCCATGGAATACACCTCTCCCTCCTCCCCTTTACTATGCAGGAGATGGAGACCCAGAGACACAACTCCTGTGTATGGCATGGCCTGTCCCCAGCACCCATATTCTAAAACCCATCCAGGCAAGACTTGTCTTGAGTCCTATCCATGGGCTCCAATGTCATTTCTGGCACTGGGACTTGAGCTCAGAACCAGCCTATCAGATGTAAATTCAGATTCGTTGTGCCCCTTGCTTTGTGTGCATCTTCCTTTAGTGCTGTGTAAGGTATATGTTTTGGCTGAAGGATTTCCCACACTTGCCACACTTGTAGGGTTTCCCTTCTGCCTGGATCCTCTAGTGGAGGACGAGCAAGAAATTCCTGACAAAAACCTCATCCCACTGGCTGCACATGTAGGGTTTCTTGGCGGTGTGGATGTGCTGCTACTTGACAAGGCAGGCGCCTGGGCTGAAAACCTTGCAGCACTGGCCACACTGTAGGGCTTCTTGATGATGTGGCTGACATGGTCCATAGCCAGGAAGGAGCACCTTGCCAACTGCATCTAGCAGATGGAACCTTCGGAGGCCTTCTCCCTGGTATGAGTCCTGTGGTGCACAAGGAGGTGCTTGTTCTGGCTGAAGGCCTTGCCACAGTCCTGGCATGTATATGGCTTCTCCCCAGTGTGTGTCCTCTGGTGTAGGATGAGGGTCCATTTCTGGCCGAAGGCCTTTCCGCAATCTCCGCAGGTGTAAGGCTTCTCCCCCGTGTGCGTTCTCTGGTGCAGGATGAGGTACTCATTCCGTCTAAAGTATTTGCCGCTGTCCCTGCACAGGTGGGGCTTTTCCCCAGTGTGTGTCCTCTGATGCACTAAGAAGCTCCTGTTCTGGCTGAAGGCCTTGCCACAGTCACCACACACATAAGGCTTCTCTCCAGTGTGCGTCCTCTGGTGCAGGATGAGTTTCTATTTCTGGCTGAATGCCTTTCCGCAGTCCCAGCACATGTATGGCTTCTCCCCGGTGTGTGTGCTCTGGTGCAGGATGAGGTGCTTCTTTTGGCTGAAGGCCTTGCCGCATTCCCCATAGGAGTATGGCTTCTCCCCAGTGTGCACGCGCTGATGGATGGTGAGGCACCACTGGAGGGTAAACTGCTTCCCACACGTGGCGCATGAAAAAGGTTTCTCCCCGGTGTGGCCTCACTGATGCTTTCTCAGGGTTGAGTTATAGCTGAAAGCCTTGCCACAGACCCTGCACTCAGAGGGCTTCTTCCTGGCACAGAATTTGGAGGGAAGACAGAAGTCTGAAGTACCTGAGTTTTCCCCACACACTGAGAATGGTTGAGTCCCTGAACCTCTTGGTCCTTCCAATCTCGGAGGGGCTGCCATTGGGCTTTGGGTGGACAAATGACTTAGGTTTACGACATTCAGGGGCTAACGCTTGGGACATGTTCAAGTGCTCCAGACAGGACCCAGGGGTCCCCTGTTGCGGCCCCACTAGGTCACCTTGTGTTTCTACTCCTTCACAGGTACAACTCTGGGAACCATTCTTCGTGGGTCCTTCCACCACCATTGCAACCAGTGGTCTATTTTCTATGATGTTCTCCTGTGGGTCTGTATCTTTCATGACAGGTCTTCTCTCCAAGTCTGAGGGGAGGGGGAAAGAGATGACCACACATATGTAGTTAACCATGCTGGGAAAGAGGACCTTCCCAAGATATGACAAAGCACACCCTGAGAGCAGAGGACAGCCTGTCGTGGGGACAGCTGGAGATGGGTAGCAGTGACCTGAGACAGTGAGGTTTAGGGAAATAATCAGAGAGAGAAACTCTCCTTGAAAGTGGGTGTAAAGGTGGCCAGCAGACACCAGAGCTGGGCAGACAGGCCCCTGGAGAGAAAAAGGAGGAAGGCAGGCTTGGAGAAGGGGATCAAAGGCTCCCACAAACCCAGTGATTGTTCACTGCACCCAGATCCTCGCTTCCAGGCCTCAAAATGCACACCCTAAGCCAGCTGTCCATCATAAGCAATGACTTTTATTACAAACGATAAAGTGAAAGCTGACTCGTATGTGGATGTGACGATCGCCCGGTCTCCCCACCAGACAGCCAAGCTTCCTACGCTGCACAGTAACAGCCCAGCTCTGGCAGCTGGCTCCAGACTCCTCCTCTTTGCATACTCGTCCCTCCCTGCTGACCACAGCCACACTAATCTTCTCCTGCATATCTCCCACGGGTTCCTCAATCTCTGTTTCTGGTCTGGGGGGCTGTGCTGAGTTCCAGACTCTGCACATGGACCTTAGGGTTCATGCCAACATTAAAACCTGTGAGATCTTACACAAAAATCTCATTAAAAAGGTGAAGTTCCAGCCACATGGAGCCCTCCTTCCTCGGAGGTAACAAAGAAAGTGGGAGTGGTAAGACGCTGTCCAGCTTCCTCCATTTAAGCCCCCACTGGCTCCACAACCCACCCATGAGTTTGAGATCCCTCTTGCGTCACAGAAGCCCAGATTTCAGTCTCTTGTCTACACTGACACCTCCTAAACGGATCAAGGGCATTTCTCTCAATTTTTCTTCCTATGAAAAGGTCTGCATACTTACAGGGAAATATTTAAAGGATATATTCCAGAAATGGAATCACTTGAAATTTGGTTAATAATGCCAAACTGTGTTCTAAGAATTGTCCCAACTCTAAGCTCCTAAAATGAAGAGTCCCTTTGTCTACAGTACAAAGGGTACCTTTGATACAGGATGACATTATATATATAATTTTTAAATGTCTCATGGGAATAGAGTGGGAGGAAAGGGTGGGGAGAAAGTGGGGGAGAAAGAGAGAAACATTGATAGAGAGAAACATCAATCGACTGATTCCCCTATGTGCTCCGACTGGGGATCAAACTTGCAACCAGATAGAGCCCTGACAAGTATTCTTTTTCATACCTGTGTACCTCATGGGCAACACCTGTTATTTCTCTGAATCAAATGGTACTTCTTTGACCATCAGTAAGGCTTATAAATCTTTTGTAAGGATAGCTCCATGTATTACTACATCTGTGAATTGCACTGATAAGCAGGGCCCATTTCTCTATCATTCATTTGGTCTTTTTCTCATTTATTCCTAAGACCTCTTTATATATTTATAATCCTGTTATACATGAGGTAAATACTCTTACCTCCTTCATCACCTATCAAGTTCATTTTTAGCTTCGAGTAATTTGAACATCCTACATGTCAGATCTGTCCATCTTTTTTATTTCTGTGTCCTCCCGAAGTGACAGGCAGATGGTAAATAACGAGGCAAAGCTGCCCCCTTACCCAGCGAGAGCAGGTTCCAGTAGTTCTCCATCATCACGTCCCTGTACAGGTCCTTCTGCGCAGGCTTCGGCTGCTGCCACTCCTCCTGCGTGAAGTCCACAATCACATCCCTGAATGCCACCAACCCCTGTAAGAGGAAGCACACACCATTCACTGCAGGACCTTCCTCACAGAGGTTGGGAGATGTGGCCAGAAGGGCCGAGAGAATCAGGGAAGGCACACAGGATGCATCCGATCTGGTGTCAACAAGGTACAAAGCTCTGAAGGGCCTGACCACTCAGTGTCCTTGGTGCCTCAGTTCACTATGATGGTCCTCAGAGAGACAAATAAACTATGAGGCTGTTCACCAAGAAGACAAACAACCAAATTCAAAAATGGGCAAAGGAGCTGAATAGATACTTCTCCAAAGAGGACATACAGATGGCCAACAAACATATGAAAAAATATTGCACGTCACTAATCATCAGAGAGCTGCAAATTAAAACATCAATGAGATATCATCTGGGGAAAACATCAATGAGATAGGAACTGTGGGAAAATAGATTCCTGTCTGTGGTGCCCTGTTATGGCAGCACCAAGGCCTGATCAGAGTAACTTATCTGTCCTGGACCTTGAACCACAGCTCACACTTCCCTAGAGGGCACACCTGCTGGCCAGTCCTGTGTTGGGAGTGCCCGACAGGGTCTCTGGGCTTGTCTTGGTCTCCTCTGTCTTGGGGCCATCACCATGTGATGAGGGAGCAGTACAGGGCAGTCAGTGGTTAACAATCTAGGCTTGGGAGCCTGCCAGGAAATCCTGGCTCCGCACCCCACCCCCTTGGCTGTGTTTCCTGGGACAAGTCCTAACCTTTTTGAGCCTCTTTGTTCAATGGACGTCCTAGTAACAACATCCCTCTCTGTAGCTCACAGAAGGTTAAATGAGGTCACTCACATGTGATTCCACACCATGGCATGGTTATAGGAAGCTCTTGGAAATGGCAACTACTGTTTTTATCATTTGATTAACTGAGCATTGCATATATTTCTCATCATTGATAAATATCTTGTATTGTTATTATTATTTGGTTCTTTGACCCATTCATACTTTGGGAAAACCCAGGGAGTAATTTCTTTATTTTCAATACTTTTCAAAAGATACAGTTATTGATTTAAGAGAAAGAAACAGGGAGAGAGATAAACATCGATATGACAGAGAAACATCAATCAATTGCCTCTGGAAGAATCCCTGAGCCAGGGATCGAACCCCCAACCTTTTGGTGCACAGGATGATGTTTGAACCGAGCCTCCCACCAGGGCAATAATGTCTTTTTTTGAAATTCCACTTGATTGAAGTATGATTGGTATATTAAAAGTTGCATGCAGCCCTGGCTGGTGTAGCTCAGTGGATTGAGTGTGGGCCTGTGAACCAAAGGATTGCAGTTCGATTCCCACTCAGGGCACATGCCTGGGTTGCAGGCCAGTTCCCGGCAAGGGACGCACGAGAGGCAACCATACATTGATATTTCTCTCCCTCTCTCCCTCTGTCCTTCCTTTCTTCTCTAAAGATAAATAAATAAAACGTTAAAAAATTTCTTTAAAAAAAGTTGCATGTATACTTCTTGATAAATATGGAAGTATAAACTTTTGGAACCAACACCACTGAGGCCAAAAACACATCCACCACCTCCTAAAGGTTCCTCCTGCCCCCTTTTTTTAATATTTATTTCATATTAGTTGTTAAAATATAACTCCTGTTGAAAGTCTACCCTATGTCTGCCCCACATGAATGAACTCACTAAATGAACTTTTTACTGGGCAGGCTCCATGCAGCAAGCCCGGCCCAGGACTGGCTGAGAACCAGAGACAGTCCTGGGCGTCTAGGAGCCTACATGGAACAGCAATGGTGTGGGAGGTGAGACACAGAAGAGACCTTCATCAGAAGGCTCAGGAGACTCCCCTGGAAACGGGGCTTCCCTCTAAGTGCTCCAAAGCCCTCCGAGTGCTCTGCATGCACCTGACTGAGGCTACTCATTCTAGGTCTCCATCTGTTTTGGATTCATGTCTAATGGTACAAACCACTTAACCACAAGGAAAACACCACCCAGTTCCAATGAGTTGAAATCAGGATCTATATATTTTTAATCCTCACCCAAGAGTATATTTATTGATTTTAGAGGGACAGAAAGGCAGGGTCAGAGAGAGAGGCAGAGAGACAGAGACAGACAGCCATCGATCTGATTGCCTCATGAATACGCCCCACTGGGATGGAAACTGCAACCTTCCAGAGTACCGGACAACGCTCTAACCAATTCAGCCCACCAGCCAGGGCAGGCTCTATTTTTAGAAGAATCAGAATATAATTACACTAAAACAGATCAAGAAAAAAAATTAAAGCCCCAAATTCCAGCCACATGGAAATGACAACCATCGGGAAATCCTAAACAAAGTTGGTAAAAGAGGAAACCAAGGCAACAACTACAGAGATGGTCAAAGTGGAGACATCATGGTGCAGCTGCATTGGAAAACAGTCGGATGGTTCCTTAAACGGTTAAATATATTGTTAACAAAGGACCCATAGTTTCCTCTCCTACAGTCAAAAGAAATGAGAAGATCAAATAGAAAACTGTACATGAATGTTCACAGCATTACTAATAATTGAAATGTGGAAACCACCCAAATATACACAACCTGATAAATGCATAAACACTCGATTTACCTGTACAGTGGAATAGTATAGTCATGAAAAAGCAAATCTGCCACAACAGATGAACATCAAACACATGATGCTCAGCAAAAGCAGCCAGATGATTAAAAATCACATGTTGTGTGATTCCATTTATAGAAATGTCCAGCCCTGGCTGGATAACTCAGTTGTTTGGAGTGTTGTCTGTACAACTAAAGGATGAGGGAGCAGTCCCAGGTTGGGGTACATATAGGAGGCAACTGATAGTTGTTTCTCTCTTTCTCTCCACTTCTTTGTCTAAAACTCAATGAACATATCCTCTGGTGAGGATAAAGGAAAAAAAAAAGATTTATGCCCTGACATATATACATATAACTTATTGCTTTGAGAGAGAAAGAGAAAGAAAAAGATGTTGTTCCATTTAGTCATGAATTCATTGTTTGCTTCTTCTATGTACCCTTTCCTGGGAATGAACCCACAACCTTGGCATATCAAGATTATGCTCTAACCAACTGAGTGACATGTTTATAATTTTTATTACAAAGTTTTTCTTGCATAAAAGGAAATTTAGAGAAAAATGCCACAAATACCCACCCACTAGAACATCAGGGCAACAGCCAGGCATGTTCATGGGTCCCTCCCCAATGGCGTCCTCCTACAGTCTCTCCATGGGCATTTAGTACCATCTACCCACTTCCGAAGGTCCCTCGGTCAGCGCGTCTGGCCCTGGCACTCTCTCACACTGGATGGAATATGTTTAAGACACCACTTCCCGGGTGCCTGTCAGTGTTTCCTGAAAGCCTGCAGGGCATGACAGGTCCATACTGTGCCACCCTACCCCATGTGGTTGTCAAAAGCCAGTGTCAGTACAGTACTCTTCCCTCCTCATGGTGGATACCACCCCAGGAGACCGGACCATCGGCTGGGGCCCTGAGGAGAGTTCAAGTGGAGCACAGGGTAATTCTTGCCCAGAAGTCTGACCCTGGGAAGGAGGTGTGAGAGGGTTGCATGACTCACCAAGGCCTTCTTAGCTGCTGGGTGGCCATCCTTCCAGTGCCCATGATGACCAGGGCACAGGCAGGCTGTGCGCAGGGAGGGAAAGAGAAAGGCACAGTGAAAGATGAGGTCAAAGCACATCACACAATGCAGACAGGACAGACACACCCACTAGGAGACAGGCAGAGAGGGACATGCACACACGTTGAACCTACTCAGGGTGGCTATGGCATTCAATGCACTTGAGAAAAGTCTCTGATTTAATCCTCCTGACACCCTACAAGGTAGGGACTATTTCCACTTACCCCATTTCACAGATGAGGAGAGTGAGACCCAAGCACATAAATCACATGCCAAAGAAGCAGAGCTGGGATTAGGGTTGGGCTGAGTACATCCAGGTCCACCTGCTTGGTGCATACTCACACACACACACTGACAATCCCCCTCTCCCGACATGCTTACTCACACTGCCAGTCCCAGTCTGGAGCAACAGAACCCTCTGTCCCTACTCTGGGTCTGACTGCTGGCCACAGGACCCAGAAGATACTGCAGCACAGCCCCTACCTTCTGAGCCTCCCCAGAGTTTCTGGGGTTACTGTGCATCTCAATGATCAGACACTGTAGAATGCCTGGAGCCATGTGACTCCATTGGTTGGATCATCATCCAGAACACAAAAGGTCAGGTTCAATCCCAGGTCATGGAGCATGTCTAGGTTGCGGGTTTCATTCCCCCACCCTAGGTTGCGGTGCCTGTGGGAGGCAACTGATCAATGTTTCTCCCTCTCTTCCTCCCTCTCTAAAATCAATAAACATATAAACAATGTTTACTGTAACACTGTTCCTAGAAACAAACACCAACCTACTAACGAACCCACCAAACCTGTATATATGGATAAATGCCAGGTATCCGGCCTCAAACTCCAGGTCACCTCCCAGAAGCAGGAGGTATATTATATCCCTGGGTGCAGTGACTTCATGATTTCTTACATGGAATTTTTGCAAATGCATTCTTTGTGGACTTGCGTTTTCTGTTTCCTATCCCTTAACCACGAGGTCAACAACACGGGATCCTATTGCAGAACCAGGAAGCCCCCAGAGCCAACTTACCCAGGAGGCACAGTGGGCCCAGGGCCCCTGACACCTTGAAAATATCATCATTTAAAAAAATATTATAAGAAAAAAATAACTGGCAATCTGAAGTCATAAAAATATTATAAGAGAAAAGGTGAATCATATTGAGTCTTGATCAATTTTGGTCTTAAAACAATGCAATCACAACTCTAATTTTTACTACATTTAAAAGGATGCCATGAAGACACAGCGGCCCTGGAAGTGGCATGTGCATGGGGGCTGTGACCTCTGAACGCAGCGTGGTATAAAATCTGTATCTGCAGAGCCAGGTGTGGCGCCTGCTCCAGTAACTCCTCCTCTATCCAAGGTTTCTGGCATTTCCTTCTGTCCATTGTTTCTAAGGGGAAACAAAGATTCACCATCTGTGGGTTGGTTAGTGTGGGAGCTCTGAAACACAGAACCTGGGTGTGATTCACTTAAAGTCTCTGGGCCTATTTCCACTTCTGCAAAATGGGGGTGGTGAGGGTCCCTACTTCAGGGTTACTGGCAGGCTATGAAATGCCCAGAACAATACCCGAGGCACCCAACACACCCTCCCTGAACAAATCCACCCGGGTCAGCATGGGGTAGGGTCTCTGACCCTCTTCCTTAGTCCCACACCTGGCTACCACACACGTCCTGTCCTCCAGGGGCCAGGGGAGGCTCTGAGGGCAGGAAGGAGAGGGCTCTCGGGCCGGTAGGCAGGCAGCTCTGCCAGGCCCGTCTGTCCAGGAGGGCCGTCTTTCCCAGCTCTCGCGAGGGCACCCCCCGACGCACCCACTCACAAATGTTAGCCATGCCCAGAGACAGAGGCGCTGGTGCACACAGATGGGAAGGCTTGGACAGGAGAGACGCACCCCACACTCAGACACACTCACACCAGACACACAGGCGCACAGGAAGAGACAAGACACCGGTGGACACCTGGATGGCGTCCTCACGCTGAGACACCGCACACGGAAACAAGGACAGTCACTATACAGACGCGGACACGGACGGACCCCGGAGAGACAAGACAGACAGGCAGCGGACACACACCAGCAAAGGTGAGACACAGGAGGACACACGGACACACGCAGTGACAAACACGGAGACACACTCAAAGAAATGGCCCGAAAGCGTCAGACCAATCAACACACAGCCTCTGGCACCACCTTCAACCACACCACCCCACGCCAACCTGCTCACGCTTCTTACAGAGTCCGCAAGCGGCCTCCTCCAGCTTCCGCTCCTCAGCAGCCTGACTCACCGCGCGGCTGCCTGAGGAAAATGACCTGCGCCTGCGCAGGTAACGGACTACATTTCCCAGAAGCCCGCGTTCCGCCGCCGCCGAAGCAGCTCCTGCCTCCCCCGAAGCAGCTCCTGCCTCCCCTCGGAGCGAGCCGCGTGGTCCTGTCGCGAACTCGGGAGGTGGCGGCGAGCGGCGAGCGGCTCCGTGTCTCAGATGGCTCCTCGCCTTGGGAGTTAGGAGCGGGCGGGGTTGGTGGGGGATCAGGTGTTAGGTGGCGCAGGGGATCGGGGAGAGAAAGATGTCAGAGAGCGGGATGGGGCCCAGGTAGGGGTAGGAAAGGGAAGAGGGGTGCAGGGAGGGTGGGAGGGGGACAGGGTGGAGAGCCCCCTGGAGAAGGGGGAGGGGAAATTGTCGAAAAGGGGTAGAGGTGGCGTGGGTGGAGGCGGGAAGAGACGCAGTTGGCCCTCTGCAGACCTTCCTCCAGTCAGGGACCCTGCTAGTCGTGCTGACTTACAGAACGTTTGTAAAGGGTGGGGAGATGCAAGGAAACAAATGACGGTAACCAAAAAAGAAGTATTGGCCCTTAGCTTTATGTGCAAGCTCCAGTTCTGGGCATGTTATTGTTGCATGTTATTAGGCATGTTTGGTTACAGAACCAAAGTGGGGGCTCTGCTGCTCGCCGCCCGTAAGAGGCAAGTTCCAAAGGCAGACGCTGGTGAGAAAGTAAAAGAGGTTTTTCATTCAGGTGGTGCAGGATCGAGGAGAATGGTAGACTCTTGTCTCAAAGCCTACCCGCCCCCGGAAAACCCGAGGAAAAACCCAGCCGTCGTCAGTCAAACTAGAACACAAGGCAGTGTCCGGAGCTCCTGCTCCCATTCAAATTATCATCTTTTGGGAACTGCAGGTACTGCTGAGCAGATATCCGGGCACCTGAGCTTGGTCTTGAACAGTGTCCAGTTTCGGGTTCCCTCCTAGAAAGCTCCGGGCCTGCCAAAGTCTGCCATTCTGCTCCCAGGGCCACAAAGTCCCACTAATTCACCAGCTAGTGTGTTCTCCAGGTGGCCAAGACAGTGTCCCTTCCTTCCCCCTTGGATTATACTCTTGGTGAGACATTCGGCTTGCCCAGTTAACTTCCCAAAGTTCCACGTGCTTGGGAGGGGATGGGGGTCTACACACGACCAGTCGCTTTTTTTACCCACACTAGACTGACAGGCTAGTCACCTCCTCCCACCCCACCTCCCGTGCCACCATTCTGATCTGTGTGGTGCAACTGCCTGCCTTACCCTGTTCCCACCCGCAACCAGGTACCAGAAGTGGATAGGAGGTCTTTTCCCGCTATTGAATTATCTTGCCAATATTGCGAGTGCTCAGTGCTTTACTTCCTCACGTTGGTCAACTGCCCAGAGCAGGGTACCTCACTCCAGGATAGGTTGCTCCGCAGGAGCTCAGTTACCAAGGCAATGACGACCCACCCACCGCTTCCCCTGTTCCTGCTGTTCTGCTGTTTGCCTGCTCCCAGTGATCTGGCCAGGCTGTCAGTATAATTAAGATGTAAAAACCTCATTTAATCGTGGCAACCAAGCTACTCTCCGGGTGAAGACAGTGATACAGACAAGAGAGGTCAGAGGACAGGAAGTGAGGGAGCTGGGGTGGGAAAGAGGCCTCCAGGGTGAGGCAGTCTTACACTATGAACCACAAAGCCAAGTGCAAAAGCATTTACTGAATGTCTCAGCGACCACAAAAATGCTAACTGCAGCTGCCTTACATGGTGAATCATGACCGCCTTTTTTCTTTTTTAATCCTATCCTGGCCAGGGCTGAACCTCCTTTCAGATAGACCTGTTGAAGCTATGTAGCCAGGCCGACTGAGCTGTCCTTGGTACTGAACCCTCTTTTCATAAATTAGGCTATCTTGCCTAATATCTGTGGGAGACCTATTCGTGGTGCTGATTCTGACTGGGTGGAGCTGTTCTGGAATGATTCTCTAGGCAGAATGCCCAGATCTGTCTACCTCTGACTTCTTCAAAGAACCTACCTGCCAAGGAAAGAACCCTGCTGTTGCCAGTAAACAAATCTCTCTGGGATGTGCAGAGTGTGGAGTAAAAGCAGATGAGGGTAAAAATTGCACAGTCCTAATTTTTAAGAGGCAGATTTGGCTTTTAGGATGGCAGGTTCTGGCTAAAACCTGACTGAAATGATTAACACAGAGTTTCTAAAACATCTGTTTGAAAAATTGTACCCCCCAAAGTGAAAAACCAAAGACAGATGTGTCATGATTCAGGATGGTGGTTACCTTGGCTTGGGGAAAATTGTGGGAGTGCTATGTAGCAATATGTGAGTTATTGGCAAGGTTTTAGTTTTTAGGTTGCAAGGTGGGGTTAAAGAAGGATATTATTGTGTATTTACAAGAACACAGTATGGTGCATTTTATGCTAACTCGAACTATAAACATTTGAAATCATGTTTCAGTGGGATTTTTTGTGGGGGAATGTCGTGAAGTCTTGCAACTTAAAATTTCCTAAAAAGCCTTACTTTCTAATATGATCAATTATGTATATGGTGAACAATATTTGTTATTTTGGTACCACATTACCTGGTGAAAAGACATGCCAATCGTCTGTTAGGGTTGGCTTTGAGTTTTGCAGGTTTTGAATGGTGCAAAGTCTTCAAAAATGAGCCCTTGACATAAAAGTCCAACCACTGTGGAATTAATGACTGAATCAATGGATGTTTGTTCTTCCCAAAGATTTGGTCACCAGGGAAGTTACAGCTTCCTGTATTGCTAAGGAGATACACATTCATAAAACAACCACTATGTGCACAATATTGCAAGAGATAACTGATGTGTGTCCCCTTCCTCTAAGATGATAATTTCCATACCTTTTTAAGGAGCAGGAAGTTTTGAGGGTTTGATTTAAACTTTTGATCAGGTAGACCTACTGAACTCTTGAGTCTTCCCTACTTTTCCAACCTTATCGTGGTGTTTTCCCAGGAGATGTGGATATTCCAAATTCTCTAAAGAAACTGGAACTCATTACATTAAAAATTTTTCTTTATACTGTCTACCTTGCTTTCTGTAATTCCAGCTCCGTGATGGTGGTGAGCATATGTTTCTAATACATGGCTGAGTATCTATCTCTTAGGAGTATTCTTGGCACATGCCAGATATTCTATGACTTATTTCTGAGGGGTTAAATGAATAAAAGGTGAGGCTTGTAACTGTAAGATATTCCAGTGTCTTTTAAAAAGGTATACTATATTGATTATGCTATGACAGTTGTCCCAGTTTTTTTATCCCCTTTATTCCCCATCGCTCTGCAACCCCCCACTCCTGTATTTCCCCCACCCCCACTTAGTTCATGTCCATGGGTTGTACATAAAGGTCTTTGGCTTCTCATTTCCTCTACTATTTTTAACCTCCCCTGTCAATTTTGTGCCTACCATTTATGCTTATTTCCTGTACCTTTTCTCCCCATGCTCCCTCCTCCCCCTCCCTGCTAATAACCCTCCATGTGATCTACATTTCTGTGATTCTGTTCCTGTTGTAGTTGTTTAGTTTGTTTGTTTTTTTAGGTTCAATTGATGATAGTTGTGAGTTTGTTGTCATTTTACTGTTCATAGTTGTGATCTTCCTTTTCTCAGATAAATCCCTTTAATGGTTCATTTAATAAGGGCTTGGTGATGATGAGCTCCTTTAACTTGATCTTATCTGGGAAGCACGTTATCTACCCCTCTATTCTAAACCATAGATTTGCTGAATAGAGTAATCTTGGATGTAGGTCCTTACCTTTCATGACTTCCAATACTTCTTTCCATCCCCTTCTTGCCTGTAAGGTTTCTTTTCAGAAATCAGCTGATAGCCTTATGGGAACTCCTTTGTAGGTAACTGTCTCCTTTCCTCTTGCTGCTTTTAAGATTGTCTCCTTATTGTTAATCTTGAGTAACTTAATTATGTGTCTTGGTTTGTTTCTTCTTGGATCCAATTTGTTTGGGAATCTCTGAGCTTCCTGGACTTCCTGGAAATCTGTTTCCTTCACTGGATAGGGGACGTTTCCCTTCATTATTTTTCCAAATAAGTTTTCGATTTCTTGCTCTTCCTCTTCTCCTTCTGGTTCCCCTGTGATTTGGATATTGGAACATTTAAAGTTGTCCTGGAGGTTCCTCACCCTCTCCTCATATTTTTGAGTTCTTGTTTTTCATTCTGTTCCAGCTGGATGTTTGTTTCATCCTTTGGTTCCAAATTGTTGATTTGAGTCCCAGTTTCCTTCTCTTGACTGTTGCTTCCCTGTATATATTCCTTTTATTTTGTATAGCCTGCATCTCTCCCTTCATTTTGTGACTGAACTCAACCATTTCTGTGAGCATCCTTATTACCAGTGTTTTAAACTCTGCATCTGATAGGTTGTCTATCTCCTCATCACTTTGTTCTTTTTCTGGAGTTTTGATCTGTTCTTTTATTTTGTCCATATTTCTTTATCTTGGTGCACCTGTTATGTTGTAAGGGGCGGAGCCTTAGGTATTCACCAGGGCGGGGCAACCCTTTTCACTCTGTTGTGGTGCTTTCTGTGGGGGATGGGTCAGAGAGGGAACAATCCTGCTTGCTCAGGTCTCGCCCCACTTGCCATCACTTCCCTCACTTCCCACAAATGGATTGTGCCCTTTCAGGTGCTGAGTCCTAGGTGGGTGGGTTAGTGTACATTCTAGGACCCTGTGGGCCTCTGCAAATGACTCTCCTGTGAGACTGGGAGTTTCTCCTGCCACTGCAACCCCCACAGATTTTTACAGCCAGAGGTTTGTGTCTTTAGTTTGCCGCACTGAAATGCTGGGTTTCACAGTCTGTCTCGCTCCCCAGTTGTTCCTCCCGGCCTGTCCTCACATGAATGTGGGGCTGCCCAGTCAGCCAGCCCATACCTCACCTGCACAGTCTGTGCATCCTCTCTTCCCCAGCTGCCCATCTTTGCCTCTCCTACCAGTCTGGATAAATATTTCTTATCTCCTTGGTTTTCAGACTTCCATGCAGTTTGATTTTGTGGACAATCTGGGTAATGTGGACAAATCTTTACATTTAAAAAAAGAAAGTGAGTGAGCTAAATCAAGTCCATCATTTGGCTGGGCGCAGCCAATGCTATTCCCTCCTTTGGGCCATCAGTGATGGTAGTACCAAGTAAAGACTCCTGGAAGTAAGGATCAACCCACAAAAAGAATCTATTTTACTTCTTAAAATTTTTTATTTATTTGAGAGAGAGAGGGATTTATTTTTCTACTTATTTATTGGCTAATTCTTGTACATGCCCTGACTAGGCATCAAACCCATTAGCTTGGTGTATCAGGATGGTGCTCTAACCAACTGAGCCACCCCAAATTGGGCCACTGTTTTTTTTTTTAACAACTATAGAGAATCCCACTGTATGGATGCATCTAGTTTTTCTGACCCTTCCGCTAACTAGGAGACATTTAGGTTATTTACCAAAAGTGATGACCTGAGATTCTGAGACCCTTTGGGACAGGCCCAAATTCAACTTGTAAATGAAACCCTCAGGATTAACCCTTGTTTCATTACTGCTGAAAATTCTTCAGTTTATTTGGCAGGAAAAAATAAAGAATGATTGAAATGAAAAAAAAACTTACCAAGTTGCCTCAAACCATGAAGCCTCCAGTCACTTTGACTGTCTGAGGTGGTTTCATAGGACAGAGTGTTGCCAACTCTATTAAGAAATATGAGTCTCCTCCCAACCTCCTCCCACAGGGCTTTTCTGTCTAACTACCGGGGTAAGCTTTCTAAACACAAAATCTTTATAAATCAGTGACATGTATTTATTTTTATGGATTGATTTTTAGAGAAACTGAGGGGAGAGGAAGAGATCAATTTGTTATTGCACTCAGTCATGCATTCAGTGGTTGCAGTTGGGTGATGTATCTTCATTTTATAGAACAAAATAGATGTTTGTGGAATGATATAGAAAGGTCTCAGACACATCATTGCATTGAAAAAGGCCATTTGTAATGACTGTCATCTGACATCACTTACAGCAAAACCCAGCAACACATGAATCAATGCCAGATATTTTCCATGGATGAAAGATGTGTGTGTCAAGGCTTACCAGATTCAAAGACAGGTATTTAAAAACAAAAGGACATAGCCCTGGATGGGTGCCTCAGTTGGAGCATTGTCCCATACATGAAAAGGTTGACTCCCAGTCAGGGCATATACCTAGGATGCACATTGATCTCTGGTTGGGCCGTATATGGGAGGCAGGTAATCTGTGTTTCTTGCTCTTTCTCCCTCTGATTTCACTGTCTCTCAAGAATCAGTAAATATATCCTTGTGTTAGGATTTTAAAAAGAAAAAAGCAAAAGCACATAGATTAACAAATTTAGCAGTGTTTCATCTGGTCACAGTGAGGGGACAGGGGTAGGCGTGGCCTTCAAGCCACACAAGTACAAAGAGCTCTCGCCCCAGCACCCAAGGGGCTTGAGCCCCTCTACCCTGTAGCAGCCATTGACTCCACCTGCCTGCAGGTTTCACTGTACACAGAGGCTTTGGTCATTCAAAGTATTGGTTCTGAGCCTTGCTTTCCTCAGTGGAAAACCCGGGAAAATAATGCTCTAAGTAGAAATTAATTACCCATTTACTAATAAGTATTTTTTGTATCATTAGTTTCAATGAGCACCATTCTATATCATTTGCCATTTATTATCAGCAATAGATTTCTATTATTCTCAATATGAAATCCTAAGTAAAACATGACTAAGGTGTAGTGAGGCATAGCTGGATAATGTGCCTTTCTGACTGAAAGCCATTTATTTTCACAAGAATTCCAGCTGGCATGGGGTGGGTGAGGGATTGTTTCTGATCTGACACAGGATTGTCCTGTAACTCAAAAGCCCTGCAGGGAGGGGGACACCTGGGTTGGTTTCTGCAGGGGTGGTTCTTGCCCCCATCTGTGAGGCCAAGGGTCTGGGCCCTTCCTCTGGTCTGACCATTCCCAAGCCAGGAATCCAGGGCTGTGAGTGGCAGGTGGCCTCATACCTCCAGCAAAATTGCTGAGTCCCTGGGATTTGGATAAAGCATTCTTGCCCACTGGCCCCAAATGTTGACATTCATTTTGAGAGGACAACTGATACCTGTACCTTTTGCACCTGATGACTATTTAAAATGATGTGAGTCTCAATTCAAAGGTTTATTATAAAATTTTTTTAACAGACCACTATGAGAAACTTTGGCATCTGAAGTGATTACTTTTATTCCCTAATGCTGAAGAAAAAATTTTCTGTTCTCATGAACCACTTGGCAACTTCTATTGTTGCAGGGAAACCAGGGGCTGGGTGTAGGGAAAAATGAGGAAACCCACAGATGGCGATAACCTGACCTCTGAACTAGATCCAGGCATGTGTGACAAGGGGAGAATGTCTCCGTGGAGCCCACCTCCTGACTTCCTTTCTCCTCCCATTCCTCCATTTTACTACCCAGGAGATGGAGACCCAGAGTCGCTAAATGCATTGTCCAAGCTCTTATAGCAGTTTACCGCAGGTAGATGATGAGTCACAGTGTCCTGGCCACATGCCCAGATAATAGACCTGTAGGGGACTTCCTTTCCATATGGTCCTGTGGATCCACTGGAAGCAGCTGGTGTACATGGGGTGGCCTGTCCCCATATTGCTAAGATCTGTCTTGGCAGGACCTCTATTGAGTCCTACCCAAGGGCTCCAATGTCAAGTCTAGCACTGCTGCAAGCACTCAGAATATCCCCACTGGATGTGGATTCTGAAATATACCCACCCCTTTCCCCCAGCTATGTGTGCATCCTCCTCTGGTGTTGCGTGAGGTTGAAGTTCCGGCTAAAGTTTATCCCGCATTTGCCACACTGGTAGGGCTTCTCTCCTGTGTGGATCCTCCTGTGGAGGGTGAGTGAGTAGTTCCTGACAAAGGCCTTGCCACACTGGCTGCACCTGAAGGGCTTCTCACCAGTGTGGATACGCTGGTGCAGGATGAGGTAGGCACCCTGGCTGAAGACCTTGCCACACTGGCTGCACTTGTAGGGCTTCTTGCCAGTGTGGCTGGCCTGGTGAGTAGCCAGGGAAGAGGGCCTTGCGAAGTGCATTTTGCAGATGGAGCACTCGTAGGGTTTCTCCCCGGTGTGCGTCCTCTGGTGCAGGATGAGGTGCTTGTTCTGACTGAAGGCCTTGCCACAGTCTGCACACACGTA
This sequence comes from Anoura caudifer, assembly GCA_004027475.1. Taxonomy (NCBI): domain Eukaryota; kingdom Metazoa; phylum Chordata; class Mammalia; order Chiroptera; family Phyllostomidae; genus Anoura; species Anoura caudifer. The sequence goes on from PVKU01006617.1 coordinate 24,793, forward strand.
CGGCTTCTCCCCAGTGTGCACACGCAGGTGTTCCATCAGCGAGGAGTTCTTGCTAAAGGCCGTGCCACATTCCCCACACATGTATGGCTTCTCACCAGTGTGTGTCCTCTGGTGCACGATGAGGTACTGTTTCTGGCTGAAAGCCTTCCCGCAGTCCCTGCATGTATATGGTTTTTCGCCAGTGTGCACACGCCAGTGTTCTGTGAGCGAGGAGTTCTTGATAAAGGTCTTGCCGCATTGGCTGCATTTGTAGGGCTTCTCCCCTGTGTGGATACGCTGATGGATGGTGAGGCACGATTGCTGAGTGAACTGCTTCCCACATGTGGTACAGGAGAAGGGCTTCTCACCAGAGTGGATTTGTTGGTGCCTCTTCAGTGATGAGTTACAGCCATAAGCCTTGCCACAGTCCCCACAAGCATATGGCTTCTCCCCAATGTGCAAGCGCTGGTGGATAGTGAGGCTTGATTGCCAGGTGAACTGCTTCCCACATGTAGTGCAGGAGAAGGGCTTTTCCCCTGTGTGTGTCCTCTGGTGAAGGACAAGGTGCATTTTCTGGCTGAAGGCCTTTCCGCAGTCCCCGCACACATATGGCTTCTCCCCAGTGTGTGTCCTTTGGTGCAAGATGAGGTATGTGTTCTGGCTGAAGGCCTTTCCGCAGTCCCCGCATGCATAGGGCTTCTCCCCAGTGTGTGTCCTCTGGTGCAAGATGAGGTTCCTCTTCCGGCTAAAGGCCTTGCCACAGTCCCCACACACATATGGCTTCTCTCCTGTGTGCACACGCTGGTGGATAGTGAGGCATGACTGCTGGATAAACTGTTTCCCACAAGTGGTACATGAGAAGGGCTTCTCCCCAGTGTGGATTCGTTGGTGTTTCATCAGGGACGAGTTATAGCCATAAGACTTGCCGCAGTCCCTGCATTTGTAGGGCTTCATCTCTGCGCGGAGTTTAGAGGAGGGTCTGATGCTGGGAGTACCTGAGTTCTTCCCACTCCTGGTGAATGGGCGCATCTCTGATCGTCTTGGTCCTCCCAACCTCTGTGGGGCTGGCATGGAGCTTTGTTGGACAAAAGCCTTAAATTCATGACTTTCAGGGGCTAATGCTTTGGACATGTGCAACTGCCGCAAACACATCCCTAGGCCTCCCTGTCGACACCCAACTCGGTCACCCTGTGTCTCTGCTCCTTCGCAGTCGTAATCCTGGGCACCATTCCTTGAGAGTCCTTCCACCACCATGGCAACAGATGGTCTGTCTTCCCAATCTTCCTCCTGTGGGTCCGATTCTTTCATGTCAGGTCTAGTCTCCAAGTCTGAGGGGAGGGGGAAAGAGATGATGACACACATGTAGTTAACAAAGCTCAGAGAGAGGACCTTCCCACGATAGGATAAGGCACAGCCTGAGAACGGGGGCAAACTGTCACATGGACAGAGAAGGGAAGCAATAAGCTGAGACAGTGAGGTTAAAGGAGATGAATAGAAAATAAAAGGATGAGTAGAGAACAAGAAAGGTCCTCTTGGGAGTGGATACAAAGGCAGCCAGCAGAGTATAGAACTGGGTGGACATAACCCTAAAGAGAAAGAAGAAAGTGGGCTTGGAGGAGTGGATTAAAGGATCCTACAAACCCAGTGAGAGTTCAGCCTCCTCACTTCCAGCACTCATCCTCTACTCTGTCACCACCTGTGATTCTCAAACCATTGAACTTTATTACAAATGATAAAATAACACCTGACTGACTTGTGGATATGCCGGTTGTCCTCTGTCTCCCCACTGGCCAGCCAAGCTCCCACCGTCCTATGCTACCCAGGAGAGTCCTGGCCCTGGCAGCCGACTCCTCATCCCTCTTATTTGCACACTTATCCCCCCCTGCTGAGCACAGCCCCTCTAATTCCCTCTTGTGTTTGTCCAGTGAGTTCCTCAATCTCTGTTTCTAGTCTAGGAGGCTGTCATGAGTTCCAGACTCTGCATATGGACCTCTGGGTTCATCAGAACATTTTATTTTATTTTTAAGATTTTATTTAGAGAGAAGGGAAGGAAGGGAGAAAAAGGGCAGAGTGCAACAGATCGGTTGCCTCTTGCACACCCCTAAGTGGGAGACCTGGCCTGCAATCCAGGTATGTACCCGGACTGGGAATTGAACCAGCCACCTTTCAATTCACAGGCTAGCACCCAATCCACTGAACCATACCAGCCAGGGCTCATCCCAACATTTTAAAACTGTGAGATCTTACAAAAAAAAAAAATCTCATAAAGTGTCGGTCTAGCCATACAGAGCCCTCTTTCCTAGGAAGTAACAATAAAAGGAAGAATGTAAGCAGCTGTCCCACTTTCATCATTTAAGCCACCACTGGCCCCTCAACCCCTGAGTTTGAGACCCTTCCCCTGAGTCACGGGAGACCAAATTTCAGTCTCTTCTCTATGCTGACATTTCCTAAATGGATACCCCCGACCAGATCCCTCTCTGATATCTGCTGAGGAATTATCCAAGGCCTATGAGTACCGTTCTCGTGTATTGCAAATGTAACACATTTGGTGGAAGACCTGTGATTTCAGAACCTTGAATCCCAAGTAAGAAAAAGAAAGAGCAACCACTGTTGTTCAAAAGAGCAACAATGTGGTTATTGAGGGTGATGTGACTTTGGGTGGCGGGAACACAATGTAACATACAGATCACTTATCATAAAATGTGCACTTGAAATGTATAGCATCCTATTAGCCAATGTCACCACAATAAATTTAATTTAAAAAAGTGACGTTAGTCCCTTTGATTCATCATTCACAATAATTAACTCTACATGGACCAAAGACCTAAATAAAGAGGTGAAATTCTAAAATTCATGGAAAAAACAGGAGTAAATCTTCATGGCCTTTAGTTAGGCAATGGTCCTTCAGATATGATACCTAAAGCACAAGGACAAAATAAAAGAACTGGACCACATCAAAATTTAAAACATGTGTTCCAAATGATGCCATTGAGAAAAAGACTACCCCCGGTATGGGAGAAATAGTTGCAAAGCACATATCTGATAAAGGACTTACACCGAGAATGGACAAAAAAAGAATATGTAAAAGAACTTTCAAAATTGAGTAATAAGGAAGCAAACAATCTAACTGAAAAAAACAGGCAAAAGACTTTAGTGAGACACTTCGCCAAAGAGAACATACAGATGGTGAAGAGGCACCTGGAAAGGTCCTCATTATCAGATGAGAGCTGGAGTAGGGTAAGACTGCACACCAACGAGAATGGCTGCAATGAAAGAGACTGAGCATGTTCAGTTCTGACAAGCATATGGAGCAATGCAATTCCTGGCGTGTGCTGGTGGAAATAAAAAAAGCTGCACACAAAAAGCTGCTTTGGAAAAGACTGGTTGTTTCTTTAAAAAAACAAACAAACAAACAAACAACTTATATTGTAGCTTCCTATAACCAAACCCTTCTCAACAGAAAGAAAAGCATGTGTCTACAGAAAAATGTGCAGAAGTGGAAATAACCCAAATGTTTATCATCAAATGAATGGATAAACAGATTGTGGTTTATCCATGAAGTAGAAGAGTACTCAGCAATAAAAAGAAATGAACAATTCCCCTGGCCAGGTGGCTCAATTGGTTGGAGTGTTGTCCTGTACACCAAGAGGCTGGTCCAGGAGAAAACTGATTGATGTTTCTCTCTTTCTCTTTCTCTCTCAAAGCAATAAACATCCTCAGGTGAGGATCTAAAAGAAAAAAGAAAAGAGCCCTGGCTGGTGTGTCTCAGTGGATTGAGTGCCAGCTTGGAAATGGAAAAGTTGCTAGTTTGATTCCCAAATAAAGGGATATGCCTGGGTTGTGGGTCAAGTCCCTAGTTTGGGGCACATAAGAGGCAACCAATCAATATCTCTCTTGCACGTCGATGTTTCTCTCTGTCTCTTCCTCCATTCCCCTATCTCTAAAAATAAATAAATAATGATGTGAAAGAAAGGAAGAAAGAGAGAAAGCAAGAAAGAAAATTGAACTACTGATACATACATACAAGTGGGTGAACCTAAAAAAAAAATGATCCCAAGTGTAACAAGTCAGGTAAAAAGAAAAAGGCTCCTTGCCATATGATTCCATACATATAAAATTCTAAACTGAGCCCTGGATGGGGTGGTTCAGTGGATTAAGTGTTGAGAACCAAATGGCAGCTGGTTCAAATTAGGGCACATGCCTGGGTTGTAGGCCAGGTCCCCAGGTGGGGCGTGCAAGAGGCAACCACACATTGATGATTCTCTCCCTCTCTTTCTCCCTCCCTCCCCCTCTCTCTAAGAATAAATAAATAAATGAATGAATGAATAAATAAATAAAATCTTTACAATTCTAAACTGAGCAACCTAAAGCAGAGTGACATAAAGCAGAGCAGCGGTCAACAGGCCGTGGAGGGGACGATGAAGGAGAAACTGTAGCAGCTAATGAATGTTGTCAGATTAAGGTGATGGGTTCCTGGGTATATAACAGATGTCAAAATCCATCAAATCGTTTGCTTTAATTATGTGCAGTTAACTGTAGGTCAGTTAAACCTCCACATAAGCTGTTAAAGAAATGAGACCATAATCTAGTTCTGAAAGTTAGTGTTTTTCCTGAACAGTATTATCCAGGGACACCTTTCTGTGTCAGTGACTACAAAGGGTGCTGACCTTTGAAGAGCACCACGATTTCCATCTTATTGCTATACCCTGATTTGTTCAGTTAGTCTTGTAGGTGGGTGTCTTGGACATTTCTCTTGATTTTTCTTCCTACGAAAAACTTTGTGCACTTATAGAAAAAATTTTAAGGAATAGATCCCAGAAATGGAATCATTTGAAATTTGGTTGATATCGCAAAACTGTCTTCCAAGAGTTACCCCAACCTTATGCTCATAAAATGAAGACTCCCTTTCCTACATTCTCATAATACAGGCTGATATTACCTTTTTTTTAAAAAAAATCTCACCCGAGGATATCCTGAGAGAGGGAGAAAGGTGGGGGGGCTGGGGAGAGGGAGAAAGAGAGGGTAGGAGACAGAAAGAGGGAGACAGAAAAAGAAAGAGAAACATCAATGGGCTGCTCCCGCATGCGCACTGAGTTGGGATCAAACCCGCAACCCAGATATGTGCCCTGATCTGGGATGGAACCTACCACCTTTTAGTATACAAGGAAGAAGGTCCAACAGCTGAGCCTCCCCTGGCCAGGGCTGGTATTCTTTTTTCATCTCTGTGTATGTCATGGGCAAGGTTTGTATTTCTGTGACTCAATTTGTACTTCTTTGATTACTAGTAAGGTTTAAAAATCTTTTTTTCTTTTTAAAAGATTTTATTTATTTATTTTTAGAGAAAGGGGGGAAGAGAAGGAGAGAAACATCAATGTGTGGTTGCCTTTCACGTGCCCCCAACTTGGGATCTGGCTTGCAACCCAGGTATGTGCCCTGAATGGAAATTGAACCAGCAACCCTTTGGTTCACAGGCCGGTTCTCAATCCATTAAGCCACACCAGCCAGGGAAAAGGTTTAAAAATCTTTTATAAAGTGCAACTCCATGCAATTCTACATCTGTGAATTGCACACTCATAAGCTGTGTCCACCTTTCTATCATTCATTCGGTCTTTTTCTTATTTATTCCTAGGAACTTTTTATATATTTACAAACCTCTGGAGGCCATACATGCGGTAAATACACTTTCTCACTTCATTACCTATCATTTTTAGCTTTGAGTAATTTGAATGTCCTACCTAGTCAGATCTGTCCATCTTTTTTATTTCTGGGTCATCCTAAAGTGACAGGCAGATAGTAATATGGTGAAGCTGCCCCCTTACCCAGCGAGACCAGGTTCCAGTAGTTCTCCATCATCACATCCCTGTACAGGTCCTTCTGCACAGGCTCCAGCTGCTGCCACTCCTCCTGGGTGAAGTCCACCATCACATCCCTGAATGTCACCGACCCCTGTAAGAGGAAGCACACACCACTCACTGCAAGGCCCTCCTCACAGAGGTGGGAGACACGGCCAGAAGGGCCAAGAGGACCAGGAAGGCACACAGGATGCACCTGATATGGTGTTGACAAGGTGCGGAGCTATGAAGAGCCTGTCCACTCAGTGTCCTCGGTGCCTAAGTCACTAGATGGTCCTCAGAGGGACAAATAAACTATGGGGATGTTCACCCAGAAGACAAACAACCAATTAAAGAATGGACAAAAGGCCCTGAATAGACACTTCTCCACAGAGGACACACAGATGACCAACACACATATGAAAAATACTCAACATCACTTATCGTGACAGAGCGGCAAATGTATTCAATTATTTTTTAAATTATATTTTATTGATCATGCTATTACAGTTGTCCCATTTCTCCCCCATCATTCCCCTCCATCCTGCACACCCACTCCCACCCACATTCCCCCCTTTAGTTCATGTCCATGTTTCTTAAGGTCTTTAGCTTCTACTTTTCCCACACTATTCTTGCCCTCCCCCTGTCTATTTTCTACCCACCATCTATGCTGCTTGTTCTCTGTACCTTTTCTCCCTCTCTCCTCCCACTCCCCTGTTGCTAACCCTCCATGTGATCTCCATTTCTGTGTGTCTGCTCCTGTTCTACTTGTTTGCTTACTTTGCTTTTGTTCTAGATGTGGTTGTTAATGTCTGTGAGTTTGCTGTCTTTTTACTGTCATATTTTTAATCTTCTTTTTCTTAGATAAGTCCCTTTAACATTTCATATAATAAGGGCTTGGTGATGATGAACTCCTTGAACTTGACCTTATCTGAGAAGCACTTTATCTTCCCTTCCATTCTAAATGACAGCTTTGCTGGATAGAGCAATCTTGGATGTAGGTCCTTGACTTTCATGACCTGGAATACTTCTTTTCAGCCCCTTCTTGCCTGTAAGGTCTCTTTTGAGAAATCAGGTAACAGTTTCATGGGAACTCCTTTGTAGGTGACTCTGCCTTTATCCCTTGCTGCTTCTAGAATTCTCTCCTTCATTTTAATCTTGGTTAATGTAATTATGATGTGCCTTGGTGTGTTCCTCCTTGGGTCCACCTTCTTTGGGACTCTCTAAGCTTCCTGGACTTCTTGGCAGTCTATTTCCTTTGCCAGATTGGGAAAGTTCTCCTTTATTATTTGTTCAAATAAGTTTTCCACTTGTTGCTCTTCCTCTTCCCCTTCTGGTACCCCTATAATTCGGATGTTGGGACATTTAAAGATGTCCTGGAGGTTCCTAAGCCTCTCATTTTTTTGAATTCTTGTTTCTTCATTCTTTTCTGTTTGGTTGTTTCTTTCTTCCTTCTGGTCCACTCACTCCGTTGATTTGAGTCCCAGTTTTCCTCCCATCACTACTGGTTCCCTGTGCGTTTTTCATTTCACTTATCGTAGCCTCCATTTGTTCATCTAATTTGCGACCAAAATCAACCAATTCTGTGAGCTTCCTAATCACCAGAGCTTTGAACTGTGCTTCTGATAGGTTGGCTACCAGTGCTATGAGCTCTGCATCTGATAGGTTGACCACCTCCTGGTCGCTCAGATGAATTAGCTCTGGGTCCCCAGTCTGTTCTCCCTTTTGAGCTATCCTTGTTTTTTTTTTTTTTTTTTTTTTTTTGTCTGGTTGTGGCTGTTATGTAGTAAGGGGCGGAGCCTTAGGTGTTCACCAGGGCACAGTTGTGATGCTGGATGTGGGGGCCTGGTCCGAGAGGGAACAATGGCGCTTGCTCCGCACTGTCTCGTGGATTCCAGTCCCTTCAGCCTCTTTCCCCTATCAAATTGGGCCCTTCTGGCACTGATTTCCATGTGGGTGGGCCTGTGCACACTCCAGGACCCCGTGGGTCTCCCCAATGAACTCTCCTGCGAGGCCGGTACTCCCTCCCGGCACCTCAGCCCCTACAGGTATTTTCAATGGGTACTTTTAGGCTTCACTTCCCGGTGCTGGGGCCCTGCATCGTGCAGTCTGTCTTGCTGCCCATTTTTGCCTGGTTTATCTGTGCGCAAATGTGTGTCCACGGTCTACTGCCTTGTGCGCCCCCCTTGGCCTCCTTGCATTCGGCTGCCGCCTGTGCGCCTGGAGTGACTGCGTGCCTGGGACCACCACTGGCTTATCCCACTGTGACCCAACTCTGCCGGCCGCGGACTCTGCCCCTCTTACTGGTCTAGGTGAATTGTTGCTGTCGAACTCCTGCACAATTCAATTTTCTCTGTCCTCGTTGGGTTTTCTTTTTTTTGGTTCTATATTTTTGTTGTCCTTAATCTTGGATGTGAGAGGAGGCACAGTGTGTCCAGCTACGCCTACATCTTGGCTGGAAGTCCAGAGTGGCAAATTTAAACCACAGTGAGATATCACCTCACACCTGTCAGATGGAAGCTCCATAACAGAACCAGAATCTAGTCAATTTCATCCTGACAGTTACCTGAGCAACAATAGCTCTAAGGGGTGTCTGGGAAGCTTGAAGGTGTGGTCTATGGTTGGGTCCTTAGGGGGAGATTCCAGGTGGGGGCAGGTGAGTCAAGACCTGAGGCTTAAATGGCAGTCAGAGCACTGAGGATGCAATGCCATGACCCTGTGCATGAAATAAATGTGGCTCAGAGCATGGTGGACAATGATGCAATGATGACAATGACATCACCACAGCAGTAACACCTGTCACTCACTAGGTAGTTCCTCTGTGCCAGGTTTTAATCTAAGCCAGTTTCCAGTTTAGTTTCATGCTGAGTTCCTGTGTTATAGTGCTAACCCTCAGGTCCTTGAATGGGACCTGACTTGGAAACAGGGTCATTAAAGGTGTATTGAGTTAAGATGAGGTCACACTGAAGAACTGTGGCCACCTAGACAATAGGACATTTGTCCTTATAAAAAGGAGATGTTTGGATGCAGAGACATGCACACAGGGACAGACCATGTGAGGACTGGAGTTATGGTGCCATGATCCACAGGACCAAGAGAAGCTGGGAGAGTCACTGGCAATAGATTCTTCCCTGGCGCATTCGCCCAAAGGTGGTGGGTATGATCACCATTTGGGATGAGTAGAAGGTCAACTGATCAATGGTTCTCTCTCACATCTATGTTTCTCCCTCTCTCCCTTCCTCTCTCTCTCAAATCAATAAGCATGTCCTCAGGTGAGGATTAAAAAAATGAAAGGAAGGAATGTTCAGAATAGGCAAATCCTGAGGCAAAGAGTAAATGACTGGTTACTAGGTGCAGGGAGTTGATAGGAAGAATCCAGAGCGATGCTTTGTTTTCAAGGTGATGCAAACACAGGGTGGGGCAAAAACAGGTTTACAGCTGTTGTATGGAAAAGAATACGGTAATTAATAAGCTATAATACAAGAATAAACTCTGTGTTTCATGTACTCACAACTGCAAACCTACGTGTACCCCAGCCTGTATTCTGCAATTGAATGTGACGATGGTTATACAACCAAAAACCAGTGAATTGTGCATTTTGTGGTACGTGGGGTGTATCTCAATAAAGTGTTAGAGGAGAGGAAAAACCCAAGCTCATGTGTAAGGGAACTGACATGTTTATACAACAAAACCAGTTCCAGGTAGATAGAAAAGATTCAAAAGTTCACTGTTAACACCCTAACGATAAATGGAAGAAAGGAAGACATGTAGGTGGCGTGAGGCCTGAAAAAGAGAAATGCTTTCTCTGCTTAAAAACATTGGAGACACCAGGTTTGGGGGAAACACTGGCAGATTGGACTTTATTATTATTTTTTAATAATAATTATTTTTTAATTATAAACAATTTTATTTATATTTAGAGAGAGGAGAAGAAAGAGAGAAAGAGAGGGAAAGAAACATCAATGTGTGGTTGCTTAGTGTGTGCCGCCTTCTGGGGACCTGGTCTGCAACCCAGGCTCGTGCCCTGACTGGAAATTGAACCGGCAACCCTTTGCTTCGCAGGCTGGCACTCAATCCACTGAGCCACACCAGCCACAGCTGGACTTTAAAAACATTATGTAATGCTTTTGTACTTAAGAAATATAAAGGTCTTCCTGTTTGATACCCAGTCAGGGCACATGCCTAGGTTGTGCTTTCAGTCCATGGTTGGGGCCTGTACGAGAGGCAACTGATTGATGTTTCTCTCCCTCTCTCCCACCCCTTTAGTCCCTCTAAATAATAAATAATTAAAGTTGTGGGGGAAAAAATAAAATAAGCTGAAAAACAAAAGCAAACCAGGAAGAATATTCACCACAAAAATGTACATACTCACTCACTCACTTACTCACTCAGACTCTTCTTTAAGACCTTCAAGAATGCTAGGATTCCTATAAATCAGCAAAGGATAGGATAATTTGCCTGCCTGCAGAAATGGCCAATAAACATTTTCTAAAAATCAAACCTCAGTAATACCAAAAACAATGCTACTTGGAAAGAGTACATGTGATACATCAGTTGTCACCTATGCAGAAGGTTTATACTGCTTGTCATTTACATCCAATGAACTGAATAATACCCGCACAAAGGCCAAAATGAAACAGTGGCAGCCCCTGCTGCATGCTGTTGGGAGAATAACCTGTCCAAACCCAGAACTATGAAGACTTCTGAAAGCCCTTAACAATACCCACCTCCACCTTCTTCTGCAAGGAATCCCCCTAAAGAAATCATACAAAATGCAGGGAAATGTTTCATGCCCAGCCCTGGCTGGGTGGGTCAGTCAGTTGAAGCATTTTCCCATACAATAAAAAGTTGCAGGTTCAATCACGGATTGGGGTGCATGCTAGGCAACTCATTGATGTTTCTCTCTCAGCATGATGTATCTCTCTCTATAAAAATCAATGAACATATCCTCTGGTGAGATTAAAAAAAAGGTTTATGCCCAGCAATACATATTTAATTTATTGATTTGAGAAAGAGAGAGGGAGAGAATTTGTTTTTCCACTTATTCATGTATTCACTGTTTACTTCTTGTATGTGCCCTGATCAGGGATCAAATCCATAACCTTGGCGTATCAAGATGATGCTCTAATCAATTGAGCTACCTAGCCATAATCATATATATTTTTTATTGTAAGATATTTCTTATATAAAAGAAAACTTATAAAAATATCACAAATAAGCTTTGAACACAGGCAGTATTGCAGCCAATGAGGTTTACCTAAGGTGCAATTATTTTTAATTGAAAGCTTTCCCCTGGCTGGTGTGACTCAGTGGATCGAGTGCCAGCCTGCAAACCCAAGGGTCTCCTGTTCGATTCCCAGTCAGGGAACATGCCTGGGTTGTGGGCCAGGTCCCCCAGTAGGGGGCATGCGAGAGGCAACAACACATTGATGTTTCTCTCCCTCTTTCTCCGTACTTTTTCCTGTCTAAAACAAAAACAAAAACAAACAAACAAACAAAAAACTTTTCCCAATACCCTGCCATGACAACTAGAAATATAGTTGGCACTGACAATTTTTGGTGGTCTCTACAGGGACTGGAAAAAACCCCCCACTAAAACATCATAAAACATCACAGTGAAAGCCAGGGTCATTATGGGTCCCTGTCCCCAGGCGTCCTCCTCCTACTCCCCTCCAGTCCCCTGGGCATTTAGTCTGCCTACTTCTGAGGGTCCCTTGTCCAGCACATGCTTCCCAGGGCCTCTGTCACAATTGTAGAATGTGTTTAACTGCCCCTTTCTAGGTGTATGCCAGAGTCTCCTGAGAGCCCCCTTAGTAGGACAGGTCACTCTTGAGCTGTCCTGTCCCTTGTGGTTAACGAAAGCTAGTGTCAGGACAGTACCTTCCCTCCTGAGGGTGGAAATAACCCCAGGAAACCAGGCCAGAGGCCTCATCACTGAGAGGGACTGGAGGGTCATCCACGCATAGATGTTTGACTTTTAGGAAGGAGGTGCAAGAGAGTGACATGACTTACCAGGGCCTTCTTGATTAGGGGTTGGGTGGCCATCCTTTCACTGACGATGGGGACTGGGCAACAAGCAGGCTGTGTGCAGGAGGAGAAAGAGACAAATACAGTGAGAGACCAGGTTGAAGCTCAACCCACAATGCAGACAAGACAGACAGACATGCCCACTAGAAGACAGGCAGACAGGGACATGCACACATGTTCATACTGAATGCATGGGGGAGGCCACAGCATCCAAGGCACTGCACACCATATGATTTAATCATCCTGACACCCTACAAAGTGTGCACTATTCCCACTCACCCCATCTCACAGATGAGGAAACAGAGGCCCAAAGATATAGGCCACATGCCTGAGATGACAGCTGGGACTGGTGTTTGGATGACTAGGTCCGGGTCCAAGTGTTAGCTGTCCCTCAAGTGCACAGCCCACAGCCACACCCTGAGACTCCCCAACAAGCACATGTACACCCATATGACAGTCCCAAGGCCTGGACAGAGGAACAGGACCCTCTTTGCCCCCTTCATTGGTCTGAGTGCTAGCCCCAGAAGACACCTCAACACTGCCCGCACCCTCTGGGTCTCCCCGAGATCGCATGGGGTTATTGTGAGGTTTAATGAACATATACATGTAAGGAGCCTGGAGCCATGTGGCACAAAGTAATACTCAGTCCAGCCCATGCTGGGTGGCTCAGTTGGTTGGAGCCTCCTCCTGTACACCAAAAGGTTGCAGGTTCAATCCCAGGTCAGGGTGCATACCTAGGTTGTGGTTTTGATCCCCCAATGCCTGGTGGAGTTGGTGGTGGCAAATGATCAATATTTCTCTCTCTTCCTCTCTCTATAAAATCAATAAACATAAAAATGATGTTTATTGTAGCACTGTTCCTAGAAGCATAACATCAACCAATCAACGAACAAACAAACCCTGGATAGGAGGACAGAAGACTGGGCGTCCAGTCTGAAATCCCAGGTCACCTCCAGGAAACAGGAGTTATGTCCCTAAGTGAAGTGACTTCATAGTGTTTTAAGCAGAATTTAATTTTTACAAATGTATTCTTTCTGGGCTTGCTGTCTCTGACTCCTGTCGCTGAACCACAGGGCAACAACATGGGCTCCCTTTGCTGGATATGGTGCCACCTGAGCCAACTTACCAAGGAGGCACAGAGGCTAATGATCCTGACACCTGTAAGGGTCCTTGAAAATATCATAATTTCTTTTAAATTTGTAATAGAAAAAGGGCATCTAATCCAGCCTGGACTGCATTTGTCCACATAGCAATTCAGTCACAACTAATTTTTTAGTCATTTAAAAGGAGGCCATGAAGGCAAGGCACCATGGCCCTAAAGTGACATGCACATGGGGCTGGTGACCTCTGAACCCGGTGTGGCCTCAGATCTGTGGTTGCAGAGCCAGGGGTGGCAGCTGTTCCTGCTCCTACTCCTCTATCCAAGCTTTCTGGCATTTCCTGCCATCCATTGTTTCTAAGGGAAACAAGGATTTGCCATCTGTGGGGGTGGTTAGGGTGGTGGCTCTGGAACTCAGATGCCTGGGTATTGTGTTGGGAGATTCACTTAAAGTCTCTGAACCTCAGTTTCCCCATCTGCAAAATGCGGATGGTGAGGGTCCCTACCTCAGAGTTACTGGGAGGCCTATGAAATGCCCAGAACAATACCCTGAGCACCCAACACACCCTCCCTGAACAAATCCACCCAGGTCATCATGGGGTAGGGTCTCTGACCCTCTTTCTTGACCCTAAACCTGGCTACCACACAGGTCCTGTCCTTCCAAGGCCAGGGGAGGCTCTGAGGGCGGGAAGGAGATGGGATCCGGCGCCCGCAGGCCGGCAGGTCGGCCAGGCCCTCCAGGCCCGCCTGTCCAGGAGGGCCGGCTTTCCCACGCTCTCGGGAGGGCGCCCCCGATGCAATCACACATGTCAGCCCTGCCAAGAGACAGAGGTGCAGGTGCACACAGACAGGGGAAGGCTCGAACAGGAGAGACGCATCCCACATGCACTGACACACGCACACCCAGACACACAGACAGGCGCATAGGAAGAGACCAGACACAGGTGGACATCGGGATGGAACCCTCACAGGGAGACACTGAGGATGGAAACAAAGGCAGACACGTACAACACAGGCGTAAGCACAGAGGGACCCCAGAGAGACAAAGGCAGGCACCCCCCCCCCCCACACACACACACGAGCAAAGGGGAGACGCAGGTGGCTTCGGACACACTAGCGCTGACAAACACGGAGACATACAGAGACGGCCCCGGAGTCTCAGCCCAACACAACAGACACGCACACACACAGCCACAGGGATCACTTTCAACCGCATGACCCCGCCCAGACCCGCACACTCTCTGCTCCTGGCCCCGCCCAGCCCACAGCCGCACTCACCACAGGTTTCCCTCAGGAAAATGATCCGGGCCCACTAGGCCCCGTCCGCTGCGCCTGCGCGGATGGGTAATTACACTTCCCAGAACTCTGCGCGCCGCCACCACAGCCTATCCTAGGGCCTCCTGGCCCATCTTAGCTGAACAAACTTGAAATCCAGGAGTGGCTGTGTTGCTTCATCTCCGAGAGGAACCCGCGGTACCGTGATCCAGAAGGGATTCGTGAGGGATTAGGGCGAAGGGCTGCGGGAGCAGGGAGAGGGCCAGGCAGGGGGCCAGGCAGGAGCGGGGTGGGCGGAGGGAGTAAGGGACCTGGAAGGGGAGGTGAGGGAGGGAGGGGTCAGGGAGACGGGGCAGGGATGGGGAGCCAAGGGAGCTGCGCAGGAGGGAGGGGGAGGGAAATTCCGGAAAAAGTGGGGTGGGTTGGAGGCGGGGAAAGAAGCCTTAAGACCTTTGCAGAAGTCTTGCCTCCAGACAGGGAACCTGTAGTCATGCAGACTTGCAGAATATTTGTAAAACGTGCGGAGACGCAAATGATTGTAACCAGCAAAGAAGTATTAGCATTTCGTGATATGTGCCAGCCCCTGTTGTGGGCATGTTATAGTTACAGAACCAAAGTGGGGGGTTCTGCTCCCTGCCACCCCCAAGAGGCAAACTCTAGAGGCAGAGGCTAGTGAGAAAGGCAAGAGGTTTTTCATTCAGATACTGCAGGGTTGAGGAGAATGGCAGACTCTTGTCCCAAAGCCCAGCCCCTCCGGAAAACTCGAGGAAAAACCCAGCCGTCCGCAACCCAACCAGAACAGAAGGCCGTGTCCAGAGTTCCTGCTCCCACTAAAATTACCGCTTTGGGGGGACCTTAGGTGCTGCGGAGGAGATGCCCAGGCACCTCAGCTCGCTTCCGGCTGCTGTCCAGTTTCAGGTCCCCTTCTGGAACCTGCAGGCCCCTGCAGGCCCGGACATCGGCCAGGCTGCTTCCAGGGCCACGAGGTCCACCAAACACACTGGCTAGTACATCCGCCAAGTGCGCAAGAGAGCAGCCTTTCCTTACCATGAGTTTATATTACTTTGTGGTGTGGAACCATCTGAATGCCCAATGAACTTCCCAAAGTTCAGCATGCTCCGTTAGGGTTCACCTGGGACCAGTCCCCTCTTTTCCCCAGGCCAGTCTGACCAGTCTTTGGTCCAGCACCACCCCCTGCCTACATTCTGGCTAGTATGTCAGCCCAGGTTCTGGTATCCAATTATCTTTTTTTTTTTTTAAGATTTTATATATTTTTAGACGGAGGTGAAAGGCAGAGGGGTGCGGAGGGACAGAAACATCAATGTGTGGTTGCCTCTCCCACGCCCCCTACTGGGGACCTGGCCCACAACCCAGGCATGTGCCCTGACTGGGAATTGAACCAGGGACCCTCGCAGGCTGGCCCTCAATCCACTGAGCCACACCAGTTGAGGCCATATCCAGTATCTTGATAGCCTTGCTAGAATTCAGTGCAATACTTCCTTGTGCTGTCATCTTGCCCAGGGCAGGGGATCACTAGGTGGTTAATACAGTAGCTTGGTTACTCAGGCAACATATCCTGCCCACTGCCTGGCCAGTGCCTCAGTGATTGGAGAGCTCTGATGGACCCTCTGCCTGCTCCCAGAGGTACTCCCATTGATGGGCATTTGGAAAACATTTCTGTGGAAATAATTTACCCCCCCCCCAAAAAAAAAAAGAAAGAAAAAGATGTGACAGGATTCAGGATGATGGTTACTGTGGCATGGACTAATTGGGAGAGTGCTGTAGTTATATGTGAATTATTGGCAAGGTTGCAGTTTTCATGTCAAAAGTTGAGGGTCACAAGAAGGACATTATTGTGTATTTATAAAACTACAGTATGGCTGTATTTTATGCTAACTCCAATTATAAACACTTGAATTCAGCTTTCAGTGGAATTTTTTTGGCAGGGGGGAATGACATGAATGACTTGCAATTTAAAACTTTCTAAAAATCCTTATTATCTCACATGATCAGCTGTGTAAATTGTAAACCATGTTTGTTATTTTAGGATCACATTAGCTGCAGAGATATGACAGTCACCTCTTGTTAGGTTTGGCCTTGCATTATGCAGATTTGGGGTGGTACATAGTCTGCAGGAATAAGCCCCTGGCACAAAAATCCAGCCATTCTGGAATTGGTGGGCGAATGGATGGATGTATTTGTTGTTCCCACAAAGGAAACCACAAGGATTTCATGAAACTACCCAGGCCCGCC
Organism: Anoura caudifer; assembly: GCA_004027475.1. Classification (NCBI taxonomy): domain Eukaryota; kingdom Metazoa; phylum Chordata; class Mammalia; order Chiroptera; family Phyllostomidae; genus Anoura; species Anoura caudifer. Next base: position 41,257 of record PVKU01006617.1, read on the forward strand.
ATCAGCTCCCAATGACCTTTTGTTTCATTACTACTGAAAATTCTTCAGTTTATTCTGCAGGAGAAAAGAATGGCTGAAATGAAAAATATACCTAGTTGCCTCAAACCCTGAAGACTCCAGTCACCTGGGGTGTCTGGGTGCAATGGAGAAGGGCAGAGTTGCCAAGTCTGCTCAGAGAATACAGGCCTCATCCCCACCCCCTCCCACAGGGAGTTTCTGTCACCTGATTCATGGGGTAAGCCTTCTAAATACAATCCTTATAAATCAAGTGACATATATTTTTTAATTGATTGATTTTGGAGAAACTTGAGGGAGAGAGGTCACTTTGTTGTTTTACTCATTCATGCATGCATTGGTGGCTTGTGACCTGACCTGGGATCGAACCCACCACCTTGGTAGATGGGGAGGATGGATGCTCCCACCCACTGAATCACCAGGATGGTCCCAGTTTGAGGTCAGGTGGGTAAGTACACTGTCCTCTGCCCACCAGACCATTTCAGCAAATTAGCAAGTGTACTGCAGTTAAATAACAAGTACATGAATCAAGTGTCTGTCAGGGGGCCAGACACAGAGAACACTCAATGAATGACAGTAGTCAGAACTGTTATGTTCAGTTCAGAAGGCCCAGTTCACAAATATGTGACTAGGAATCTAAGGGCTAATCCATACCAAGTACTTAGGACAGACCCAAAGAAGTCAGTTAGTGGTATTGTTGCTGTGGGGTCTTAAGAGGACCCAACAAATTTCTAAAACACAACAGAAGCTTTAGAATATATAGTAAAAATAGCAAAGCCTTTATTAATTTAATTTTTTTTCTTTTATTGTTTCTAGTGAGAGGGGAAGATAGGAAGAAAGAGAGGGAGAGAATCATCAATCAGAGACAGAAACATCAATTGGTTGTCTCTTGCTGGATTCATGACCAGAAACCAAACCCACAAACCAGGCATATGCCCTGGCTGGGAACTGAACTGGTAACCTTTTGGTTTGTGAGCTGATGTCCAAACAACTGAGTCCCACCAGCCAGGGCAAAAATAGCTAAGGCTTTAGAGTACCATGATCCAATGCTGTAGCCAGAGGTAACTATGAAAACTTAAATGAATTAAAATTAAAAACATGTCAGGGCACATACAAGAATCAAGCAATAAATGCATAAATAAGCAGAACAACAAATCATTATCTCTCCATCTCTTTCCCTTCCTCTCTCTGTAAAATCAATTAAAATGAAACACAGGTAAAAATTCAGTTCCAAGGCTGCACCTGCCATATGTCAAGTTCAACTGCCCCATGCAGCCAGTGGCCCCCACATGCACAGCATAGACAGAGCTTTCCGTCCCTGCAGAAGTGCTGGGGGCAGCCCTGCTCCAGCGGATCCCAGCATGTGTTGTAGGAACCGTGTGTGAATTAGCTCAGGAAACCCACCTAATGCCATAGGGCAGGTTTCCTTACTCAGTCTCCTTACTGACAAGGACACGGGGCTCAGAAAATGCTGAGCTCTGTGCTCTGTGTGCTCAGAGCACACAGCTGGGGTGTGAGCCTGGGCAGACCTGGTGCCAGAGTTCCTGCTCCCAACCCGTTCCAGTCAGTCACCTGCTTCTTCCTGATCTTGCAGCACTGCTGGGGCGATTCCCCTTCCCTTTACCTCCTCATCTTCCTCCTACCCCTTTCCTTCCTTCCTTTTCTTCTTTCCCTTCTCTTTTGCCCCCTCCTAGCTCCTCTCCCTTCACTTGTCCCTGCCCACCATGTTCCAGGGCTGGGGTGGAGAGGCTGGGGGAAGAAGTGGCCATGTCCTCCCTGCCACACAAGAGCAGACTGTGCTCTCCCCAGGACAGAAAGCTGCTGGAGCCCCACCCACACGCAGCAACCATTGAGTCCCTTGGATACGTTCATGGGCTCTGAGGTTTTCCTCGTGGAAAGTATCAGAGCTCTGAGCCTTAGTTTCCACAGCGGAAATCCCAGGATAATAACAGGATTCTGAATAGTAGTTATTGGCCTATTTATTAGTAAATACTTTGTGTTATTTATAAAGCACCATTCTTATATCATTTGCTATACATTATTGCTAATATATTGCTATTATCAATAATGATGCATAGATTGGATAACATGCCTGTCTGACTGAAGGCACCTTATTTTTGCAAGTGTTCCAGTTAGAAGGGGGTGGGTGGGGGACAGACCATGACCTGAGAGAGGATTCTTTTCCTGAAACTGAAAGAGCTCTATAGGCAGGGAGGCTGACTTGAAGGGTTTTTTTGGGGGGCCCTTTCCCCCATCTCTGAGACTGAGGATCTGGGCCCAGCCATCTGGTCTGAGCATTCCCAAGCCAGGAATCTAGGGCTGGGAGGGGCAGGATTGCTAGGTTCTTGGGTAACCAGTGGGGAATTCGCGCCTCCTCCCTGCAAGCGTTGACATGCATTTCTATAGGACAAAGGGTACCTGTACCTTTTGTACCTGCTGACTGTTTAAAATGATGTTAGTTGCTGTTAAATAAAATAAAAGTTTTCTTTAAAAAGAATTTAACATACCACTATGAGAATCTGTGGCATCTGAAGGAATTACTATTAATTACACCTTAAGTCTGAAAAAAAATTTTTTTCCATCATGAACCACTTGGCAACTTCAACTGGTGCAGGGAAACTGGGGGCTGGGTGTGGAGAAAATGACACCCACAGGGACACCCTAATCTCTGGACTAGATTTCACCCTGTGTGACAAAGGGAGAATGTCCCCGTGGAGCCCACCTTCCCTTCTTCCTTTCTCCTCTCCCTCCTCCACTTTACTATCCAGGAGATGGAGACCACAGACACTACTCTGGTGCAGACAGGACAGTTCACTCCATCTCTGTCTGGAGCCATAGTGCCCCAGACACGTTCCTGGATACTAGACCTGTATGGGGGCTTGCTTTCCACAGGAGTGGAAGCAGCTGATGTGCATGGCGAGGTCTTTCCCCAGCACCCACATCTCTAAGGCCTAACTGCGCAGGACTTCTCTTGCATCCTAACTGAGTTCCAATTTCACCTCTGTCACTGAGGCATAGGCTCAAGACCCTCCCATTGGGTGGGGATTCTGAGATCCCACAAACCTTCCCCAGCCCCACCCCTACTGGTGCATCCTACCAGTGCATCCTCCTCTGGTGTCGGGTGAGGTTAATATTTCCGCTGAAGGTTTTCCCACACTTGCCACACTCATAGGGCTTCTCTCCTGTGTGGGTCCTCCGGTGGAGGGTGAGTGAAAAGTTCCTGATGAAGGCCTTGCCGCACTCGCCGCACCTATAGGGCTTCTCGCCGGTGTGGATGCGCTGGTGCTCGATGAGATAGGCACCCTGGCTGAAGGCCCTGCCACACTGGCCACACTTGTAGGGCTTCTTTCCAGTGTGGCTGGCCTGGTGTGCCACCAAGGAAGAGCGCCCAGAGAAGTGCATCGGGCAGAGGGAGCACCTGTAGGGCTTCTCCCCAGTATGCATGTGCTGGTGCTCCCTGAGTGAGGAGTTCTTGCTAAAGGCCTTGCTGCACTGGCTGCACTTGTAGGGCTTCTCCCTGGCGTGGCTGGCCTGGTGTGCTACCAGAGATGCACGTGCAGCAAAGTGGATCTGGCAGATTGAGCACTCGTAGGGCCTCTCCCCAGTGTGCACACGCCAGTGCTCCTTGAGGGAGGATTTGTGGCTGAAGGCCTTGCTGCACTGGCCGCACTTGTAGGGCTTCTCACCAGTGTGTCCGGTCTGGTGTACCTGCAGGGATGAGCGTGCCACGAAGCGCTTTTGGCAGATGGCGCATTCATACGGCTTCTCCCCTGTGTGCACGCGCAGATGCTGTGTAAAGAAGAAGTTCTTGTTGAAAGTCTTGCCACATACGCTGCACTCAAAGGGCTTCACCCTCACATGGATGTGCTGGTGCTCGATGAGGCAGGCCTTCCGACTGTAGACCTTGCTGCACTGGCTGCACACGTACGGCCCCTCACCCGTATGGGACCTGTGGTGCAGCATAAGTGAGGAGCTCTTGTTAAAGGACTTGCCGCAGTCTCCACACTCGAATGTCTTCTCCCCAGTGTGCATCCGCTGGTGCTCCATCAGGTACACGCTCTGGCTGAAGGTGCACCCACACGTGGTGCACTTGTAGGGCTTCTCCCCCGTGTGCGTCCTCTGGTGAACAATGAGGGTCACACTCTGACTGAAGGCCTTGCCGCAGTCGCTACATGTGAATGGTTTTTCACCAGTGTGTGTCTGCTTGTGGTTCCTAAGGTGAACGTCCTGGCTAAAGGCACGCCCACACACGGCGCACACATGCGGCTTCTCCCCAGTGTGTGTCCTATGGTGCAGGACGAGGTGCATTTTCTGGCTGAAGGCCTTTCCGCAGTCCCCACATACATATGGCTTCTCCCCAGTGTGCATCCTCTGGTGCATGATGAGGTACTTCTTCCGGCAGAAGGCCTTGCCGCAGTCCCTGCACGCATACGGCTTCTCCCCCGTGTGCAGGCGCTGGTGGATGATGAGGCACGACTGCTGGGTGAATTTCTTCCCACACATGGCACATGAGAAGGGCTTCTCCCCAGTGTGGATTCGTTGGTGATTCTTCAGGGATGAGTTATAGCTGAAGGCCTTGCTGCACTCCCCACACACATAGGGCTTCTCTCCTGTGTGTACCCGCTGGTGGATGGTGAGATAAAACTGCCGGGTGAACCTCTTCCCGCAAATTGTGCAAGAGAAGGGCTTCTCTCCGGTGTGGACTGGTTGGTGCTTCATCAAACATGAGTTATATCTGAAAGCCTTGCCACAGTCCCCACATTTGTAGGGCTTCTTCTCTGCACAACGTTTGGAGGGAGAACCGAGGCCTGGAGTACCTGAGTCCTTCCCACACATGTTGAACAGGTGTGTTCCCGCTCCTTTTGGTCCTTTGGATCTCAGTGGGGCCAGCTTGGGGCTTTGGTGGACAAATGCCTTAAATTCATGACATTCTGGGGCTAATGCTTGGGACATGTCCAACTGCCCCAGACAGGTCCCTGGGCTCCCCTGTCGACACCCTGCCTGGTTACTCTGTGTCCCAGCTCCTTCACAGGTGGAACCGTTCCTTGGTGATTCTTCTGCCACCACCACAACAGATGGACTGTCTTCCAAAACATCATCCTGTGGGTCTGATTCTCTGATGTCAGGTGTAGTCTCCAATTCTGAGGGGAGGGGGAAAGAGATGATGACACGCATGTAGTTAACAACGTTCAGAGGGAAGACCGTTCCAAGACAGGACAAGGCATGGCCTGAGAGTAGGGGAGAAACTGTCGTGGGGACAGAGGGAGAAGGGAAGCAGTGAGTTGAGATAGGCTGAGAGAGGTGAGCAAGAAAGGTCCCCTTGGGAGTGGGTGCAAAGGTGGCCAGGGGAGCGCAGAGCTGGGCAGACAGACCCCTGGAGAGGAAGAGCAGGAAGGCAGGTTTGGAGAGCTGATTGAGGCCCCCGCAAACCCAGTGAGTTTACTGCTCACAGCTCCTCTCTCCAGGCCCTATCCTGTACTCCACCAGCTACCTGTGCTTCGCAAACCATTGACGTTTATTGCAAACGATAAAGTAGAGCTGACTCTCATGTGGGTGCTGGTTGTCCTTTGTCTCCCCACCCCCAGCCACACTCCTGCCCTCCTACGCTGCCCAGGAGCAGCCCGGCCCTGGCTGCTGGGTCCAGACCCCTTTTTGCACACTTGTCCCTCCCTGCTGACCACAGCCACTCAGTCCCTTCCTGAGAGTGGCCAGTGGATCCCTCATCTCTGCTTCCAGCCTAGGGGCTGTCCAGAGTTCTGGATCTGCACATGGACATCAGGGTTCCTCCCAACATTTAAAAGTTGTCAGATGTTACACAAAAACCGCATTAAAAAAGGGAAGATCTGTACCTGGCTGGTGTGCCTCAGTGGATTGAGTGCCGACCTACAAACCAAAGGGTGGCTGGTTGGGTTCCAAGTCAGGGCACATGCCTGGGTTGTGGGCCAGGTTCCCACTAAGGGGTGGGCGAGAAGCAACCACATGTTGATGTTTCTTTCCCTCTCTCCCTCCCTCCTCCTAAAAATTAATAGATAAAAATCTCTCTTAAAAAAAAAAAAAAAAAAAGGCCCTGGCTGGTGTAGCTCAGTGGATTGAGCGCAGGCCTGTGAACCAAAGGATCGAGGTTTGATTCCCAGTCAGGGCACATGCCTGGGTTGCAGGCCACTTCCCAGCAAGGGAGCAAAGGATGCACGAGAGGCAACCATACATTGATGTTTCTCTCCTTCTCTCTCTCTCTCTCTCTCTCTCTCCCCGCCTTCCCTTCCCCTGTAAAGATAAATAAATAAAATGTTTAAAGAAAAAGATTTCTTTAAAAAAAAAAAAAAAGGAAGATCTGGCCATTTGGAGCCCTCCTTCCTTGGAGGCAACAAGGAAAATGGGAGCCGGAAGCAGCTATTCCCATTCCCAAATTTATGCCACCATGAGCCCCATAACCCCAGAATTTGAGTCCCCTGCCTGAATCAGGGGAGCCCTGATTTTAGTCCCTTCTCTATGTTGACCCCTCCTAAATGGATGCCCTCTCCCAGACCCCCTCTGAGCTCTGCTGAGAAATAATCTGAAGCCTACTGGGCACCTCTCCTGGGTATCACAAACCTAATGCATTTTATGTGAGTCTGTGATTTTGGAATCTCCAGTCCCAAATAATAAAAAGAAAGGCTCATCAAACAGACTTAGATGAATAAGACACACAATGACCGATTGACCGATACTGTATGATTCCACTCATATGAGGCAACTAGAAGTGTCAAACTGATAGAGACAGAAAGGACATGGGTGCCTAGGCTTAGTGAGGGGATGAGGGGCTGTTTGGAGGGGACAGACTGCCAGTTGGGGGCAATTAAAAGAGTTTTTGAGATGGATGGCGGTGATGGCTGACCACCAATGTGAATGGACTTCATGCCACTGCACAGTACACCTAAAAAGAGTTAAGCAGTCAATTTTATGTTATGCACATTTTACGACCACACTAGTCATCCTTGGCTCACCCCTTCCCTCCCACCGCCCAGACTGTTAACAAATGCCACCACACAGGAGAACACCTTGAACTGGACCAGACCGACGCACCACCACAGCAGCAATGCAGCAGCCTCCCCCGCTCTCTACAACCCACTGTCCACTCCATGGGAAGAGGAGCTCAGAGTCGGACCAAACCCTCCAGCACCTTCCTGGCACCCAGGGGCCAGACACAACCCCTTTCCCACTATCCTGACTCCTCTCCACCATCCAGCTGTATTCATCTTCAGTTTCCTTCGATTTCCTTGTCCATGCCCAGTGCTTCCTGCCTCAGGGCCTTTCCACCTGCCATCCCCTCCGCCTTCCCATGGGCACTCATCCTTGAGCCTCAGTGAGCCTGTGCCCCCCACAGGGAGGCCTTATCTCTCCACCCTATGGTGGAAGGAAGCTCTCGCCGGCCACTCTCTCACTTGCATCATTGTGAGCAAGCATTATGGTGCTCTTCCCGGATCTGCACACTGACAGATCCAGCAGCCCGAGGTGAGCTCCGTGAAGGCAAGGGCCACACCAGTCCCCAGCTCCCACACAGTGTCCGGCACATGGAAGGCATCTCATAAACTTTCACTGAGCATTAGTCATGGGCTGACATGGTACAAAGCAGCCCTTACTGCACGTGAGTAGGTACTGGTAGGATTGTACCCATTTTACAGACAGGGAAAAACGAGGCTCTAAGAGTGGAATCACACCCTCAAGGTCACCCAGCTCATGGTCCATGGTCCATGACACAGTCTAATCCCTAAATCACTATGTGGCCATGTGCCACTGTCCCATTCCAGGGGAAAACATTTGACAAATACACTAGGTAGAAGAATGATCCTGGTTTTGTGACCATGAGGTTTGGGAGATGACAGATGTTAGAGCACCTGGTAGATTGGGACATGGGAGGCTGAGGGTGACTTTCCAGAGGAAAAAGGGAAGGAGGGTGACAGTGGGTTTGTTTTGGGGCCCATGGGTCTGAGACAAGCTGGGGACAGAACTGGCCTGTGGCTGCAGGGACCGAAGAGAGAAGAGTCTTGGTTGTGAATATGGTCCGAAACTGGGCTTCATCAAATTACAAACTTCTGCTCATCCACGAAATGGTGCTGGGGCACGTGTGTACACACATTCAAAAGAGCAATGGTTTGTGGCGATGGGAGGTGATGGCACTCCAGGCACAGGTATAACATACAGATCACTTATCCTATAAACATACACGTGAAAACTATACAATCCTATTAGCCAATGTCACCCCAATAATTTAATTTAAAAAAACCCCCAGTGATGTGAGCCCCTTTTAATCATTCACAACAATTAACTAAAAAGAAACAAAAGCTCTAAATAGAGAGCTAAAGTTCTAAAACTCATAGAGAAAACAGAAGTGAATCTTCGTGGCCTTCAGTAGGGCCAATGGTGCCTCAGATACGATACCAAAAGCACAAGCAACATCAAAGTAAATAAACTGACCCCATTACCATTAAAAACATTTGGGTTCCAAATGATGCCATGAGAAAGAGAAAAAGAGTACCCACAGAAGGGAGAAATAGTTACAAAGTACATATCTCATAAAGAACTGCCACCAAGAATTAACAAAAGAATATATAAAGAACTTTCAAAACTGAGTAATAAGGACGCAAACAACCCACTAAATAACAGGCAAAAGACTTGAACCAGACACTTCGCCAAAAAGAATATACTGACGGCAAAGAAGCACCTGGAAAGATTCTCAGCACCAGCTGCAATCGAGTGGGGTAAGACTGCACACCCATGAGAGTGGCTGCAGTGAGAGAGACTGAGTATGTTCAGTTCTGACAAGCACACGGAGCAATGCAATTGCAGCTGAATGCTGGTGGAAATAAAAAACGAAACATCTGCTTTGGGAAAAGTTTGGCTGTTTCTGAAAAAGCTAATTATGCACCTACATATGACCTAAACATTCTCAACAGAAAGGACAGCATGTGTTTACAGAAAAATGTCCGAACTGGAAACAACACAAATGTTTATCATTAAGTGAAGGGATAAACACATCATGGTCTCTCCATGAAGTAGAATATTACTCAGCAATAAAAAAAAAAGTGAACAATTGCCCTGGCTGGGTGACTCAGTTGGTTGGAGCATCATCCATGCACCAAAAGGCTCCAAGTTCGATCCCCTGTCTAGGCACATATGGGAGGCAACCTATCTATGCTTCTCTCTCTCTTTCTCTCTAAAATCAATAAACATATCTTCAGGTGAGGAGTAAAAAGATAAAGAATGAAAAAAAGAAGTAAACTATCAATACATAAGGATGATGTGGGTGAACCTCAAAGATGATGCCAAGTGTAAGAAGTCAGATAAAAAAAAAAAAGAGTACGTGCCATATGGTTAGATATATTTGAAATTCTAGAACAGGCAAATTAAACAACAGTGACAGAAGGCAGACTAGTGTTTGCTGGGAGATGGAGGGTAGGGAAAAGGAAAAAAACTTTTTGGGCTAATGGATGCATTCAGATCACGGCAATGCTTTCCTGGGTGTATGGAATGTGGACCCCCCACAAACAGGACTAGTCTTCTGGAGAGCAGGCCCCTGGTAGTGCAGGCTTCCCCCTGGGTGAGTGTTCTAGGAACCTAGCTGTGTCAGTGTACCAGCTGGCACTGGATGTTGCTGTGGCATTGCTGCATTTGCCTTCAGTGAATTTTTTCTGAAGACTCCTCGAACAAGTTTTTCCATTTCATGATGAGTGATTTATAAAAGTAGCATGACCCAGTGCCAAGCCTCCCTATTCACCTGATTATGCTTTAAGTGGTTTCTTTCCCTGGATGAGAAAAGTCCTCAAAAGGAAACATTTTGCTGATGTGGAAGAGGTGAAACAAAAAATAGCTGAAGCCCTAAAAGGTATCAAAATTGATGAGCTCAAAAACTGTTTTGAGCCATAGCTGGTATAGCTCAGTGGATTGAGCGCTGGCCTGCGAACTGAAAGGTCACCAGTTCGATCCCCAGTCAGGGCACATGCCTGGGATAAAGGCCAAGGCACCAGCTGGTGATGTGCGAGAGGTAACCTATCCATGTTTCTCTCCCTCTCCTTCTTCCTTCCTTCCCCTCTCTCTAAACGGAAATAAATAACATCTTTAAAAAAACAAACAAACTGTTTTGAGCAGTCGGAAAAAGTCATGATAGTGTATTGCATCAAATGGAGAGTGCAGTGAAGGTGACTGAAGTTTAAACAAGTAAGAATAAAGACAACTTTTTATAAATAAATTCTGATTTCTTTTGGGTCCCCCCTCTCATACAGATGTCAAAATGCATCAAATTGTTTGAACTACGTGTTGTTAACCGTAGGTCTGTTAAACCTCTACAAGCTGTTAAAGAAAAGGGACCGTACTCTAGTTCTGAAAGTTAGCATTTTTCCTGATCTAGGGACACCTTTCTGTGTCAGTGAAAAACTCTGCACACTTACAGGAAAAATTTTAAAGGATAAGTTTCACAAATGGAATCATTTAAAATTTGGTTGATAATGCCAAACTGTCTTCCAAAATAGTTGCCCCAACTTCATGCTACTAAAATGAAGACTCCCTTTCCTTGCACCCTCATAATACAGGATGCTGTTACTCATTTTTTTTTTAAGACTCAACTGAGTATTTGCTTATAGAGGGAGTGAGGGATTGGGGGTGAGGGGAGGCAGGGAACAGAAATACTGATCAGTTTCTTCCTGCATGTGCCCGAACTGGGGATCAAACTCACACCTAGATATGTGCCCTGACCGGGATCGAACCCACAATCTTTTGGTGTACGGCACAACACTCCAACCAACCGAGGCAGCCAGCCAGGTTTGTTTTCTTCTTCAGCTCTGTGTCCTACACAAGCAAGAACTGTATTAATGAGAATCAATTGGTACTTCTTTGACTATTTTAAGCATCTTTTATAAAGTCTAACTCCATGCATATCTACTTCTACAAATTGCATGCTCATAAGTCTGGTCCAACTTTCTATCATTCATTTGGTCTTTTTCTTATTTACTTCTAGGAGCTATTTATGTATTTATAATCTTCTGACTTTCATACATGCGATAAATCCTCTTCCCCACTTCATCACCTATTAACTTTATTTTTAGCTTCAAATAACTTGAATGTTCTACCTAGTAACATCTGTCTTAACATTTTTTAAAATTTCTGTGTCATCCTGAGGTAACAGGCATATGGTGAGCAACACGGTAAAGCTGTCCCCTTACCCAGCGAGACCAGGTTCCAGTAGTTCTCCATCATCATGTCCCTGTACAGGTCCTTCTGTGCAGGCTTCAGCTGCTGCCACTCTTCCTGGGTGAAGTTCACAATCACATCTCTGAATGTCACCAACCCCTGTAAGAGGAAGCGCACACCACTCACCACAGGTCAGGAGATGTGGCCAGAAAGGCTGAGAGGATCAGGAAGGCACACAGGATGCACCTGATGTGGTGTCCACAAGATGCAGAGCTCTGAAGGTACTGCCCACTAAGTGTCCGCAGTGCCTAAGTACACTGGGTGGTCCTCGCACAGGCAAATAAACTATGGGGCTATTCACAGGAAGGCAAACAACACAATTCAAAAATGTGCAAAGGACCTGAACAGACACTTTTCCCAAAGAGGACACATAGATGGACATATAAAAAAATGCTCAACATCATTAATCATCAGAGAGCTGCAAATTAAAACCACAATGAGATATCACTTCACACCTGTCAAACAGAAACCCCTGTAATGGACCTACAATCTGGTCAATACCATTGTGACAGGTCTGAGGAGCTGTAGCTCTTGGGAGTGTCTGGGAAATTGGAAGATGTGTTCCGTGGTTAGGTTAATGGAGGGAGGTTCCAGGTGGGGCAGGTGGGTCAAGACCTGAGGCATAAATGGCAGACAGAGCACAGAGGACACAGGCACCATGACCCTGTGTATGAAATGAACATGGCTGAGCATGCAGTAGACGATGACGAAATGACGAGATGATGACAATGTCGTCACTACAGCAGTAATGACACCTGTCAGTCAATACACAGTTGCTCCATGCCATATTTTAAGCCATGTTACTGGTTTGGTTTGTGCTGAGTTTCTGTGTTGAAGTGGTAACCCCAGCCCCTCAGGATGGGACCTCATTTGGAAACAGGGTTGTTGCAGGTGTATTGAGTTAAGATGAGGTCACACTGGAGAAGATGGTCCCTAAGGAGACAGAACTGACGTGTGTGAGCCCTGGTCTGTACACCCATGATCACGTCCTGGCTTGGATCCCTCCCTGGTCTGGGAGCACACAGAGGCAACCAACTGATGCTCCTCTCGTATGGATGCTTCTCTCTCTCTCTCTTCCTCAATCCCTCCCTCTCTCTCAAAAAAAAGAAAGAAAGGAAAGAAAAGAAGAAGCAAATGAAAATGTCCTCAAGTAAGTACTAAAAACAAATATCAGAAAACATCTTCTTGTGAGGATAAAAATTAATATTTATGCCCAGCTATATATGTATTATTGATTTGAGAGTGAGATTTGTTATTCCATTCACTGATGTATTCACTGGTTGCTTCTTATACATGCCCTGACCAGGAATCGAACCTGGAACCTTGGCATATCAAGATGATGCTCTAACCAACTGAGCTACATGGCCAGGTCCATGTATGTATTTATTATTGTAAAGTATTTCTTGTATAGGAGGAAATTTAGAGAAAAATACCACAAATAGCCACCCATTAAAACATCATAAAACATCACAGAGATCAGGGATGTGTATGGGTTCCTCCCAATGTCCCCCTCCTGCCCCCTAGACATTTAGTGCCATCTGCCCAATTCTGAAGGTCCGTCATCCAGCACATGCTGCCCAAGGCCTGTGTAGGAGGCCAGCCTTTGTCACACTTGACCAAACATGTATAAGCCACCACTTCCCAGGTATCTGCTGAAGTCTCCTGAGAGCTCCGAGGGTAGGACAGCTCACTCCTGAGCTACCCTGTCCCCTGTGGTTGACAAAAGCCAATGTCACAACAGTACCCTCCCTCATCAGGGAGGACAGAGACCCAGGAGACTAGGCCTGGGCCCTGAGGGGAGTTTGGGCATGCAGAGGGTCATCCTGGTCCAGGAGCCTGACCCTTAGGAAGGAAGTGCAAGAGGGTGAAATGACTCACCAGGGCCTTCTTGGTCAGCGGCTGGGTGGCCATCTCTCCACTGCCCATGCAGACCAGGGGATGGGCAGGCTGTGCACAGGGGGAGAAACAGGCACAGTGAGAAGCCAGGTCCAGGCCTGACCCACAAAGCAGACAGGACAGACAGATACACCCACTAAAAGACAGACAGACAGGGACAGGAATACACATTCATAACCAACACCTATGGCATCCAAGGCACTCAGTTCTTGACTTGTGGCACACAGTCAAGAACTCGGTCCTGCCCTGACAGGGAGGGTCAGCTGGAGCGTTTTCCCGTGCACCAAAATGTTGTGGGCTTGATCCCCGGACGGGATGCGTATGGGAGGCAACTGATCCATGTTTCTCTCTTTCTCTCCAAAATCAACAAATACACAAACAATGTTTATTGTAGCACTCACTGTTCCTAGAAGTAAGACACCAACCAACCAACAAGCAAACCATGAATAAGGAGTATAAAGCCAGGCATCCAGTCTGAAATTTCAGGTCTCTTCTAGGAAACAAGAGTTACGTTATGTCCTTGGGGACAGTGACTTCATGATCTTTTAAAAAGAATTTACTTTTTCAAACGTATTCTTTATGGACTTGAGGTCTCTGACTCCTATCCCTGCACCATGACACGCACCCAGACGTGCACACCGGAGAGACCAAGACAGCCAGTCGACACACACACGAGCAAAGACGAGACACCGGAGGCCACCTGGACACAGGTGATGCCTAACACGGAGACACACAGTGACAGCCCGGGAGTCTCAGCGGAACACACACACAGCCACAGACATCACTTTCACATGCACGACCCTTCCCGATCCGCACTTCATCCTGAGTCCACACTCCCCTTCCACGCACTCGCATCCCGTCCCCTCCCGCGCCCGCCCAGTCCGCAACCCGACTCACACGCAGCTCCCCTTAGGAAAATGACCCGCGCCCACTAGGCCCTCTGTCGCACTGCGCCTGTGCAGACGTCGGACTACACTTCCCAGAAGCCCGCGCCCCAAGGGCCCCTCCGCCACCAAACGAACCCAAATCCGAGAAGCAGTGGCCAGGCTGTCTCCCAGGGTTGCCCGTGGCTCAGCGTTCCAGCGTTCTCAGCGTTCCAGTGGGGTTTTTGGAAGGACTTGCAGGGGAGCAGGGCGTGGGAGACGAAATCGAGAGCGGGGATGGGGTGGACGGCGGGAATGGGGGGCCTGGAAGGGGGACGAGAAGGAGAAAACGGTAGAGGGAAGATGAGGAGGACTGGGAGGAAGCGAGGGAGATAATGAGGAGGGAGGCGGAGAGGGTCACCCAGGAAGCTCAGCTTGCTCCAGGCCACCGTCTGGCTTCAGTCTCCCTCCTGGGACTCGCTTGCAGCCTTGCGCCACCATCAGCCAGACGGCTTCCAGGGCCCAAGGTCCCGCGAACTCAGCTGCTAGTACGTTCACCAGGTGGGCAAGAGAGCATCCTTTTCTTCCCCTGGATTTATATTAGTTTCAGGTGTGGGATGGTCAGAATTGCTAATTAACTTACCAAACTACCGCGCTTCCGGGAAGATCTGTCCCCACCCACCGCCATCCCTCCTTTCCCAGGCTGTCCGGCCACCAATCCCCTGTTTTCCACAGAGTAGACTGACAGGCCTCTTCAGTCCAGCACCTCCCCACTGCCGCTACTCTACCCTCTATGGCACCTTTGCCAGCTTTCCCCTGGTCTCACCCCCAATTAGGTTCCCCATGCAAATACCTTGCTAGCCTTGCAGGTGCTCAGTGCCCTATTTCTTACTGCCACCCTCTTGCCTGGGGACGGAGGCCGGGGGGTAGGGGCGTCTGCCACCCAGAGCTGGAAGCTCCATACCTGAGATGGGAGGTTGGGGGGTGGGCAGAAGAGGGTGGATAATAGGCTTGTGCACCGAGCTTTCAAAAGGCAGGAGCTTCGTTACCGGACAAAGTGCCCGTCCACTGCCTCGCCTTGGCCGTGTTGGTTCGAATCTCCCATGGTGGTTTCTCCTGCTCCTGCCCTTTACCCACTCCATCGGTCCTCCCCGCTCTGGGTATCATTAAGATGTACAAATTCATTTAATTCTCGCAACCAAGCTACTTTCCAGATGAGGACAGTGATACAGACAAGGAAGGTCAAAGGAGAGGAAAATGGGGGAGCTGGGCTGGCAGAGGCCTCCTGGCTGGGGAACTCTTACACCATGAACCACAAAGCCACGTGCCAGAGGATTTTCTGAATGACCAGAAAAAGGCAAACAGCAGCCAGCTTAGGTTGTGATTCATGATTTCTCCTCCCCCTCCCTCCTCACTCGAGGATGTTTTATTGATTTGAGAGACTGAGAGAGAGAACCTACTGTTTGATAGCAATACCGATATGACAGACTCTCAGTGCAAGTCCCAGGTATGGAGTTGGTTTGGGGGACTATACAAGGAATGGAGTGTGGGCTCCCACTCTGAACTGGGCTGGTATCCCATTCATTAGGGTGCTCCACCCTTATGATGTAATCACCTCCAAAAGACCCCATCTCCGAATACCATCACCTTGGGAATTAGGTTTCATCATGTGAATCTGGGATGGGGGGAACATCCTGTTCCTAGCACTGTCCCTGTGGAACAGGGGTTGCTCTGGCCTTGGTGCTCACCTTGCTCTGGGGGCTGGCTTCCTCTTCACTTATGGACCCACCTGGATCATCTACACCAGCTGAGTAGACCCTTTCCCTTCTCAGGCCTCTTTCAAAAATCTTCCAAGTCTCAGAGCTGGGACCCGTGTTCCAGAAACAGCTCTCCCCTCTGATTTCAGAATTGCATGATCTCCATAGGCAAAGATGTGGCAAGAGCATACCAAGGGGGTCGGGGGCAGGGGGAGACAGCCTCCCCTCCTATCCTTAGGACCAGGAGCCCAGGGTGAGAGACCAGCTGGTACCCAATTTGTACATGTTCTGTCTCTCTCTGCTCCCTCCCTCCCTCCTCCTAAAAATTAGATTCTGATCATTTTTTTTCCTTTGTCACTTTCTAGAATGATGGGCAACTTTTTGTGCATTTAGCTATTTACAAAATAATTCATGCATTTAAAAAGATTCCTTTGGCACTTCATCTGAGTCTTGTTCTCGATATCTTTGTTCTTGCTCTGCTTACTGAAGTGACATTTTCAGGGTATCTATATTTTTGTTCAAGGAAGGAAATACTCAGATTTTAAAAAATAAATCATTTCAACTAGTAAGTTTACATAATTGAGTTTATGGACCCCAAGAAAATCTTACATCTGTTTTATGTGTTTTCAAACAATGTGTTCTTTCTAAATTATTTTGATTTTTCAACATTAATACTCATTTTAAGCCACTTATATCTCTTCAACTTGTTGAGGTACATTTTCTTTCTTAGATCACCTTTAAAATGATTCAGAATTTGATCTCTTATTTCTCCTGAAAACACATTTTAAAACATCAATGAGATATTGAAAACTCAGAAATATTGGGTAAAAGGACATGCTCAGTGGTGTCAGTCACAATTTTTAAATCACAGTAACTTTTGGGAACCATTTTCATAATGTTTAGTGGCATGAAGAATAGCCCGCAGATGATCACTTACTGACTCTATGAGAAGTGTTCCAGAGCATTCCGAGTTCTAAGCTCCCTGGATACAAGGGGCATAAACAGTTCGTGTGAAGGCTATGTCTGGCATGGGTGGTGGGAGTTTTTCCCAATATGATCTAGAAATTTTGATTCTCTCACCTAATCCCATGGCTCCAGTGTCAACATCCAGACCAACTTCCTGTAAAGGCCAGTCCTTCTGGGGTAAATTGCCAGAAACATTTCTCAGTTGCCACAACTTCTTTCAGTAGTAGCTCTGGAGTCTCTCACTTTTTATAAGGATCAGTCCTGTCAGGTTAGGCATCCACCCTTATCACTTCATTGAACTGTAATCCCCTCCTTAAACGCCCTATTTCTAAATATGTCATATTGGGGTTTAAGGCTTCAACATAATGAATTTCGGGAGTGGGGATACAATGCAGTCCATAGCAACCCCTTTACAACTAAATATGGAATTCAACAACATCCTACTTTAGCAACTAATGAAATGAGACTCTCAGTTTGGTTTTGAGCAATTTTGTTTCGAGAGAGAGGAATGGGGGGAGAGAGAGAAACATCAACTTGTTCCACTTATTTATGTATTCATTAGTTGATTCTTGTATGTACCCTAACTGAGGATCAAACACGCAATTTTGGCATATTGGGACAATGCTCTAGCCAACTGAGCTACACAGCCAGGGCCTGAACAATCTTAACAATATGACTTCAAACATTGTAAGACATCTTTCAACAAAATCATACAAAAACCTTAGTTGAAATTTTTTGCCTTGATATGAGAAGTTGATAAACTGAGTTTTAAATTACCCAAAGCAATTGGATATCAGCATCAAGTATTTTCTTTGGACTAGCATTCCTCTTCCTCTTAAAATGGTCATTATGAGGACCATACACCTCTGTTCTGCCAGGAGACTGCAACTAATAATAATTCGCTGGATGTTTGCCCAGTGCCCACACTTGGAGCTGTTATTTTCCTAGGCTAGAAAAGAAACAAGAGTCTCACTTGCCCTATCTCACACCAAACCAATCCTTAACACCTCAAATTTTGTGAAGATCCTATTGCCTATTACTCAATCTCCACACCAAATCATTAGTTAAGTTTGTTTGATGGCAGGAAAATGGGCTGTTGGAAGGATAATGAGTAGTCTGAGAGATTACAGCCTTAGAAAGCACAATACCTAGGGTGGCTCCAAAGGTCACCCCCTTCAGATCCAACTGCATTCAAACCCCAGAGAATTTGGTCAGCCAGGTTCATCAGAACCATATGGCAGGGATGGCAAGTTAATCAAAAGATAAGAGATGCTGTAGTCAAAAGGAGGCAAGGAACACTGCCAGGAAAATCTCAGACATTCCACACAGCAACATCTTCATGGATATGTCCCCAAAAGCAAGGGACATAAGGAAAGAATAAACAAATGGGACCTCATCAAATTAAAAACCTGCACAACTAAAGAAAACAGCATTAAAATGAAAAGAAAGCCAACTGTATGGGGACACATATTTGCCAATGACAACTCAGACAAGGGCTTCATCTCCAAAATATATAAAGAACTCACATGACTCCACTCCAGGAAGACAAAAAAAATAAAATAAAAAAATGGGCAAAAGATTTGAACAGACATTTCTCCAAGGAGGACATACAGAGGGCCCAGAAACACAGGAAAAGATGCTCAGCATTACTACCCATCAAAGAGATGCAAATTAAAACCACAATGAGATATCACTTCACACCAGTCAGAATGGCCAACATAAACAAATCAACAAACAACAAGTGTTGCAGAGGATGCGGAGAAAAGGGGACCCCAGTGCACTGTTTGTGGGAATGCAGACTGCTGCAGCCACTGTTGAAAACAATATGGAATTTCCCCAGAAAACTAGAAATGGAACTGTCTTTTGACCCAGCAATTCCACTGCTGGGATTATACCCCAAGAGCTCTGAAACACCAATCCAAAAGAACCTATGTACCCCAATGTTCACAGCAGCACAATTTACAATATCCAAGTGCTGGAAGCAACCTAAGTGCCCATCAGCAAATGAGTGGATCAAAAAACTATGGTACACTTACACAATGGAATTCTATGCAGCAGAGAGAAAGGAGTTTAACCTTTTGCAACAGCATAGATGGAACTGGAGAGCATTATGGAAGTGAAATAAGACAGGCAGTGAGGGACAAATACCATATGATCTCACCTTTAACGGAAACATAATCAACAAAAGAAAAAAGCAAACAAAATATAACCAGAGTCATTGAAATTAAGAACAATCTAACAATAGCCAGAGGGGAGGGGGAGGGTAAGGTGGGGAGAAGGGTTTTCAGGAACTACTATGAAGGACACATGGACAAAACCAAGGGGGAGGGTGGAAGCAAGGAGGGAGGTGGGTTTGGAAGAGGTGGGGAGAAAATATGGACAACTGTAATTGAACAACAATAAAATAATTTAAATTAAAAAATAAAAATAAAAATAAAGGAGGCAAGGAAAACCAGGCAGAGAAAAACAGAAAAGTACATAATTTAGGTTTTATTTTTGATATCACAATTAATGAGTTTATACTAGAATACAGGTCTGAAAATTTCTCATTTTGGATAGCACAGTTACCTTTCTATGCCTCTATGCACATTTATACTTCTTTTTTTAAACTGCATAATTCTATTGAATAAATACAATAATTACCCATTATCCTAATAGTTTACCACTTAAAATTTTTTGGCCGTTATATAATTACCTACCTTTGTACACTTTGGTTTCTGAGGAATGTTGATTCAAACACTGTACACATACGGCAACTTATATAAGTGACAATGGCATTGTCTTTTCACACATTCACCAAAACTGAGTATTATCACTCTTCTGTGATTTAAAATCAATTTATTGTGAAAAAGCAGATATAGTATCACTTTTATTTTGCATTTTTGTTATTACTAGTGGTACTAGGTAATTTTCATTAGCTGTTTTTATTTCATCTTGTTTGAACTGGCTGTTAGCTTTGTCCATTTTAATACTGAGTTGCCAAAGTCAGTATTACTGATTTGATCAGGATTTTCCCTTATTAGTCAAAAACTATTTCTTTCAGCCTCTTGTTTGTCTATTAACTTTGACTCTAATGTGAACCACATAAAAAACAGCTCCTGGGTTATATGCAGTGCTTAAAAAGGTATGTTTTAAGCCAAGATTATATTCTAAGTTTGTCTTGTACGTTAATATCTTACATATCCATCTTTAATCTTCTAGAGCTTCATTAGTGTGCCAGGGATATATCTGTCTCTCCAGAGAGCTAAGTGTCCCACAACCATCTGATCACTCTGTTTTTCCCAATGCAATGAAGAATCTTTTATCATATATAAGGAGAGCTATAGAACACCTCCACACACTCTGGATGAGCCTGCCCATCAAGCTTCCATGCCAAAGTAAAGAGGGAGCCCCAAAGCTCCAGTCCCCTCATATGGCCCTCTATACTGCCATCAGCAGCAGTCATGATGGAATCCAAGAGCTCTGGCGCTCCAGGTGAGAGTACTCCAGGGGTGGGGGGAACTACTGAAGGACACATGGACAAAACCAAGGGGGAGAGTGGAAGCAAGGGAGAGACGTGGGTTTGGAAGAGGTGGGGAGAAAATATGGACAACTGTAATTGAACAACAATGAAATAATTTAAATTAAAAAATAAAATTATTTTCATTGGGTAATGAAAATATTCAGAAATTAACTGTGGTGATGGTTACACAACTCTGAACATAAGTCATTGAACTGTATACTTCAAATAGCTAAACTGCATGGTATTTGAATTATATCTCAGTGAGGCAGTAATTTGAGGAAAAAAAAAAAAACCCTCTACCAGGCTCTAAACCACTATTGCTAAAGATAGATAGATATATTTATTTATTTATTTATTTATTTATTTATTTATTTATAGAGAGGGGAAGCGGGGAGAAAAAAGAGAAACATCAATGTATGGTTGCCTCTTGAGCGCCCTCTACTAGGGACCTGGCCTGCAACCCGGGCATGTGCCCTGACTAGGAATCAAACCAGTGACCCTTGCTTCACAGGCTGGCACTGAATCCACTGAGCCACACCAGCTAGGGTCCTATCTCCTTCTTTAGATCATTTCTCACGATGGTATGTATCACATACTTACCACATCATATGTATTTCAGTTTTTTCTGTCTTCTCCCATTTGATTCTCTGTACATTTTCCACCCTGCTGTATCCTCAACACCTAAAACAGTACCTAGCACATTACTAAGAGCTCAATTACCAGTTGAACGAGTAATTCATTAACCATATACTACTATATTCCTTGCTATATCGCAATTCTATAGAAAGTCAGAACTGGTTTGTCAGCTTAAAAATATATTGGGATTTTGCCCTGGCTGGTGTGGCTCATTGGATTGAGCACTGGACTGCAAACCAAAGGGTCACCAGTTCAATTCCCACTCTAGGGCACATGCCTGGGTTGCAGGCCAGGTCCCCAGTAGAGGGTGTGTGACAGGCAACCACACATTGATGTTTCTCTCCCTCTCTTTCTCCCTCCCTTCCCTTCTCTATAAATAAATAAAATCTTAAAAAATAAATTAAAAACTATACATTGGGATTTTTATTGGAACATCAATGAATTTACATCTTTGGCCAGACTGAGTCTTTCTATAGACAGACACATCTACTTTTGAAATAAGTTTAACTACGTTTTAATGTACATTTATAAGCTATTTGCAGTATATGTTTTGTTTTGGTGTCAGTCTTTAGTTTCATACAAGATGGGAAGCTTTATTTTATGCTCTAGAATAATGTAAGTATCTCAGAAATTGTCTGTGGTGCATTTCTACAGGTCAAAGTGCTGAACTGCCTTCTTCAGTTTATTTCATTGCTGTAAATCTATTTGTTTTCTAGCTTATTTAGTTTGTTTTTAATATTGTCCCTGGCTAGTCATACATTCTCCCAAATGCTTTTGTCCTAATTGGCCTATTTTCACTTAAGTGCCAGGTGAGGAGAGTTCCTCATCAACAATGCTGTGTGTCCTCATATTTATTCATGCAGAGGGAGCAGTAAGCCACCATGGTACTGGTGTATCAGAATCTTTCAATTCGGAATGTGTTTGTCTTTCATACCTGCAGCAAAGTAAAGAGTCCTCTGTCTGCTGTAAAATATGCAGGTTTCCTAATCCTGAGCTACTCGTTTTGTTTTACTTGTGGCTGAACATAACTGTTAGACAACCAACCCTAACCTTAATGGTACTAATTATATGCTAAGGAGTAAATGGATTATTTAACAGTCTTCAAAACGTGTTTTGTATTGAAAACTAACATGAATACAGATTTTTATTTTTAAGAGATTAAGCTGGCTACAGTTTAAATTATGCACTTGAGGACAGCAAGAGGGAAAATGGCAGTAACGCTATTGCAAAAATCTTGGACTATGATGATGGGACACAGATTGGGAAAAAGTGGATGGATTCTAGAGGTGTTTGGGAGATTGAATCTAGAGGACTTGGTGGTATGGGGGTGAGGAGGAGGGAAGAATTGAGGATGACTCTCCAGTGTGAACTCGCTGATGATGAGTTAGATGTACACTCTGCCTGAAGGCTTTTCCACATGCTTTACATTCATAGGGCCTTTCTCCAGTATGGATTCTCCGATGCAGTGTTAGATGCGCAATCTGGCTGAAGGCTTTGCTGCATTCCTGGCACTCATAAGGTTTTTCTCCTGTATGAATTCTTTGATGCAGGGTAAGGGATTTACGATGGCTAAAGGCTTTCCCACATATATTACATTCATAAGGTTTCTCTCCTGTATGGCATCTTTGGTGACAAATCAGGGATGCCCTCTGCCTGAATGCCTTCCCACATTCAAGGCATTCATATGGTCTTTTTCCAGTGTGAAGTCTCTGATGTTGAACAAGATAGGAGCCATCACCAAAGGCCTTTCCACACTCAATGCACTCATAAGGCTTCTCACCAGTATGAACCCGCTGGTGTTGAACAAGGTGTGCGATTTGACTGAAGGCCTTACTGCATTCCTTACATTCATAAGGTTTCTCTCCAGTGTGTATTTTCTGATGCTGAGCAAGATGAGCATTCTGGGTAAAGGTTTTGCTGCACTCCTTACATTCATAAGGTTTCTCCCCAGTGTGAACTCTCTGATGATGAGCGAGGTGTGTGCTCTGCCGAAAGGCTTTCCCACAGTCCTTGCATTCATAGGGTTTCTCTCCAGTGTGAACTCTTTGATGCAGAGTAAGAGAGCCACGGTGGCTGAAGGCTTTCTCACAGAGCGCACATTCGTAAGGCTTCTCTCCTGTGTGAATTCTCTGATGCACGGTCAGGGATGAGCCGTGGCTAAAAGCCTTCCCACACACGTGGCATTTGTAAGGTCTCTCTCCAGTGTGGATTCTCTTATGCTGAATAAGTCCTATGTGATCTGTGAAGGCCTTCCCACAATCGATACAGTCAAAGGGTTTCTCTCCAGTGTGATAATATCTCCGATGTCGTATGAGAGAAGCATTCTGCCTGAATGCTTTCCCACAGTCCACACACTCATAGGGTCTTTTTCCAGTGTGAATTCTTCGATGGTGAGCCAGAGAGGAACAATCACTAAAGGCCTTCCCACATTCAACACATTCATAGGGTTTCTCCCCAGTGTGGACCCTCTGATGTTGAGCAAGGTGCGCAAGCTGGCTGAAGGCTTTAGTGCACTGATGGCACTGATATGGCTTCTCTCCAGTGTGAACTCTCTCATGTTGGATAAGATGAGCATTCTGGCTGAAGGCCTTCCCACATTCAGTACATTCAAAGGGTTTTTCTCCTGTGTGTATTCTCTGATGCTGAGCAAGGTGGGCGCTCTGGCTAAAGGCTTTTCCACATTCAATACATTCATAGGGTTTCTCTCCAGTATGAATTCTTTGATGAAGAGTAAGGGTTGAGATTTTGCTAAAAGTTTTCTCACAGTCTTTACATTTCAGAAGTTTCTTTTCTCCATAGACTTGCTTGTGTTTTCTGACAAATGAATGTGTTTTTAGGCTTTCCTTATCTGTGTCAAAATTGCATATTCTCTCTTCAATGGGGAATATGTGTTTTATATAAGATAATGTATTCAGATGAAAAATTGTCCTGCATTTGTTAGAGTGGCCTTTTTTCTTGATAAGTGCATCAATATGACTGACTGTCTCTTGCCTAAAATGTGGCTGATGACTTACCAGCTTCTTCTCTGACATGTCTTCACCCTTCCTGTTTTCCCCTAATGTGGAACATCCAAGATTATCATAGCTTGTAAGTCTTCCCATTATCATTACCTGGGATAATTTTTCTTCATAAATGTCCTGGTTTTGAGATAACTCTTTGGTCATCCACATATACTCCAAGTCTGAAAGATATTAAGAAAGCAAATACCTTCTTTATTTAATTCTAGAAGAATGGAAACTTCCCAAAGGAAAACAGGTTAATCACACAGTTACTGAACCCACAGAGGTTAATGTTTTTGACAGCTCTTACATGAAGCTGGGCAATGCAATCTAATTTTACATATCTGGAATAAAGCCTCCTTATCTAAGGTATATTATTTCAACATGACTTTTAATTTAAGATTTTATACCAATACTCCTAATTGAGAGTTTTCTGTAATTTCCTTCTTGGGTGCTATTTTGGTTAAGATTTTGGTATTAAAAGTTATGCTGTCTTTATACACATTTTTTCAAAGTTCTTTTTGTTTTCTGTCACAAAACATTTTAACCAACATTGATATTTTTTCCTTAAAGGTTTTATAGTATTATTTGTGTAACTATTTGGAGTATTTGCTTTTTGTGGGAGGCAGTTCTTAGATAACTCTCTACATTTCTTAAATTGTAACTGGTCTGTTGAAATTCTCTGTCTTGGCACATGGCAACCCAGGCATGTGCCAACTGGGAATAGAACCAGTTGTGGCCATTTATAATCTCCTAAAATACTATCTATTTAATCTAAGTTTTGTTTTGTTTTTAAATCTTCACCTAAGGTTATATTTTATTGATTTTAGAGAGAGAGGAAGGGAAAGAAGGGGAAAGAGTGAAAAAGAGACAGAGAAATATCAATGTGAGAGAGAAACAGCTCTCTCTCATGTCCATATGAGAGATTGGTTGCCTCCTGTATGCTCTCAACTGGGGATTGAACCCACAACTTAGGTATGTGCCTTGACTGAGGATCGAACCCACAATTTCTTGGTGTACAGGATAACATTCCAACCAACTTTGTCACCCAGCCAGGGCAGAAAAGTTTTAAACAAGTTCAGAAAACTATACACAAATTTGTCTAAAGAATTCAGAAATGTTGAGAGTCAGAATGATTATGACAATATGGTTCTTGAGCAAAAATAGGTCAATGTAAGTGGAATGTAACAGAATTCAGAAACAGACTATGGATTCCTATCTGTAGGAAATCAGTGAAGGTACAGGTAGTACAACAAAGCAGTAAAGAACAGAAGAACCACTTTTAAAAATGGAGTTAGAATAAGATGTTTCAATTTGGGAAGGATTTTGAGAGATGTTTTTCAACACATCTTAGAGAGAAGAAACATTTTAAATTTATTATTTTTTAAAAGATTTTATTTATTTATTTTTAGAGAGAGGGGAAGGGAGGAAGAGGGAGAGAAACGTCAATGTGCGAGAGATACATAGATTGGCTGCCTCTCACATGCCTGGACTGCAACCCAGGCATGTGCCAACTGGGAATAGAACCAGCTCCTTTTGGTTCGTAGGCTGGCACTCGATCTACTGAGCCATATCAGCCAGGGATAAATTTATTATTATTATTTTTAATTTATTGATTTCAGAGAAAGACAGACATATAGACACTGATTTGTTGTTCCACTTATTGTTGCATTCATTGGCTGCTTCTTATATGTGCCCTGACTGGATCACACCTGCAACCTTGGCATATCAGGATGAGTCTCCAACCCACTGAGATACCCAGCCAGGGCTTGAGGAAAACATTTTGAGACTAGTTTTCCAGCTCTAGTAATCCTGTACTTACCTGGGCATAGGCCTCCTGTCATCTCTCCATTCATCACCCAGGGCTCTTTACCTTGCTCCAATAAGGAGATCATACCTGGTTTAGACAGGCAAAGACCTGCATATAAGATAAGAAAATTGGCTATGCTGTGGCTATTCCAGAACTATAACACAGTTCAAATGGGAGTGAGAGAAGAGGGATGTTGTAGGAAAATGCTGATAAAGGCATGTGAGATGACTGAAGTAGAAAGATTCCTATGGGGAGGTGAAGGAGTAGATACTCTTACCGACTGAAACCAGGTTCTTATAGTTCTCCAACATCACCTTCTTGTACAACATCCTTTGAGCAAGATTCAGCCATTCCCACTCATCTTGGGAGAAGACTACGGCCACGTCTGTGAAAGTCACTGAATCCTGAAATGACACGAATGTAATCTTGCTCAGTCAGTGTTCATGTCTGCACTCAGCTGGCTCTGGTAAAAGATTATGCTGTCCACACTTTGGGGCTAAAAAACCATGTGTGTAAGTAATTGTATTGTGGGGTCTAACTGATCCAGATGTGGTGGTTACTTACTAGATAACTTTTCTGCCTAAGGAAAAATAAAAAATATGAGAGACACTCTTATAAATGCTCTTGGAGCATTTACAGTCCTATCAAATTTATGAACATTTATTTTTTTTAAAAGTTGACTGCATTCAAAATAATATCATCAAGTATTAAATTATTTTATCTATTTAGGAGGTCTATCACCTTTCTATGTGGAGAAATTAAAGGGCTCTGGGAACATCTGAAGGAAGGATGCTGACATGATGAACAGTGATTTTAATCTACACAACATATTCTAAGAAATCTTAGTGTTCTTCAGGTGTTAAGAGGTGTGCTTAAAGAAAATGAAAGGAAAAAATGCCTAACAACATTCTTTTATTGTGAAATAACAATATATTTGAATTATAAGAGAAGAGCACATTTGGAAAGTTGTTTTTTGATGATCTGCCAAGAAGTATCAGGAGATCATATGAAGTAAGCACATCAACCAATGTATGTTTCTTACATGGGCTGTATTTTTGAGCCAACTAGCAAGTTGTACCAATCATCCATCCACTCCATGGGTGCTGGGAAATTTTCCATTCCTTATTCTGTTATTTCACTTATATCAACATCTAAGAATAAAAAGTCAGATTATTTTAAGGAATTCAGACTCCGGTACTGACCAGCTGGGTAATCTTGGCTAAATTAATTAACTCCCCTGTGCCTTGGTTTATCCACCTGGAAAATGGGAATAATTTTAGCACCTACCTCACACCAGCATTGGGAAAATTAAATAAAGTTACAGGCTCTGGATGGAGGAGGGTTGGGAGAGAGGTTAAAGGAAGAGGAGGACAAAAAAGGGAAACATTTGATTTAATACTTAACAAAAGTTTTACTTATATTTTACCTAATTTCAGAATACCACAGCAGTTAAAAACATGGTCTCTAAAGCCAGATTACGTATGTTCCAAATCCTATTCTGTTATCTTATTAGCTTTTTTTTAAAAAAGATTTTATTTATTTTGAGAGAGAGGGGAAGGGAGGGAGAAAGAGAGAGCGAGAAACACCAATGTGTGAGAAATACATCAGTCAGTTGCCTCTCACATGCTTTCAACCGGGGTCCTGCACCCCAGGCATGTGCCCTGACCAGGAATTGAACTGGCGACCTTTTAGCTCACAGGCAGCACTCAATCCACTGAGCTGCACCAGCCAGGGCAGAGAAAAGTTTTTTTAAAAGGAAGATTTCTGTCTCCGCTCTCCAAGCATTAGATCCCTTTTCCATTACCTGAGTCTGAATCTAAAGGTTTCTCCTGTAGTCTTTCTATCTGTGCCAATATGCACTTCTGGCTTTTATGCTAGGAGATACAGGGAGGGGGAAAAATGGTAAATATACTACATGTTTGGTGGTACTCCATATTTTGTGCTTTTCTTCTAATTTACTGCTACTGTTTACTTTTTAGAGATCCCAAACTGCTGCTCCAGACACCCTCTTCTGGTTCTATAGCAGCATTCAGTGGGAAAGACAGGGTGGAGCTTGCTCAGTCCATCTCACCCAGAACCAGGACTTGCCCAAATTCAGTGTAAATGATTATTTTTAAAGTTAATATCTCACTGGAAATAAAAATCCTCATGTTCAGTGCTTCTTCTGCATCAAACATCATATTGTAGTTCTTCAGCTTATATACGTGTGTATATGTGTATGTATATATGTGTATGAAAAACCACATCATGGGCATAGAGGCAAACAGCAGCACATAGAGCTAATGCTTACATAGTACTGACTATGTGCCAGACACTTCTCTATACACTTACAATATATTAACTCATTAATCCTCACAATAGTCCTATAATGTAGTACTATTATTATTATTTCCATATTATGATTGAGAAAACTGAAATTAAGGTGATATATGTAGTATATAATGGATCTAGAATTTGAACCCATGTAGTGTGGTTCCAGAGTCCATGTTAATAACCTTTATGCCATACTTTGACACTTTTAAAATGTTTCCCTCTCACTAGGATTTTAGGTCATCATAAATTAAAATTTGATTTTTTTCACTCAGAAAATATTAGGATAATGCAATTATCTGTTTATTTTCTGAAATTTGTGGAATCAAACACTTAGAAAAAAAGAAAAAAATGTTTCCCTATGACAACAATAATGCTTTTGTTTAAAATGTTTAAATGCTCTAAGAAGTAAGTTTCCGTGGTAGTACATTTTTGGCATTGTATCTGGTAAGAAAACGTGTTTGGCTTTGATGTAAGTTGCTTCTTATGACTTTGATATAAAATGAAAGCAATTTTTACTGTTCTAAGTTTTTTTTCCTCACATGAGGACATTTTTTTTTTTTTCATTGCTTTTAGAGAGAGAAACATGGATGCCAGAGAGAAGGACTGATCGGTGCCCTGTAAGCGCCCAGACTGAGGACCGAACCCACAACCTTTTAGTTATGGAACAATGCTCCAACCAACTGAGCCACACTGGCCAGGGCCTAGGTTATCCTTGATCTCCTCTACTTCCTTCAAGAAGCAACTCAGGGACCATTTCCTCAGGGACTACTTGTGATTCAAGTTCTCCTCTCCCCAAGGAGGCAAAATGGAGGTAAAATAGAGTAGATTTCCTCTTGCCCGACTGTGGCCTGTCACAGAGCTTTTTTCACCAGTCCAGAGGAAGGGGCACCTTTCTCTATGCAATCAAAGGCGCTCATATGGACTATTAATGACCTTCCTCCACTGCTCCACAGGAAGTCTACTCTCTAGTGCAGCACTAGTTATGTTCTGTAAATAAACGGTTGCTGACTTTTTTTTTTTTTTTCAACAGATAGCAAGCTCTCTGAGAGCCAGGAACTAGGCAGATCCCCAGTTCCTTCTCAGATTTCCTCAAAGGACTTTCTACGTAGTCATATTCTTACAAAAAGACTGAATGCAAGAGAAGGGCCCACGTGGGTCATTTTTTGAATGAAGAATAAACACCAAATAGGAAGAAGAGGAAGCTCTGAGATGACACTGGGCTGTAAGTCTGTCCGTGTGACTACAGCACTCATCAGAAAGGGAGAAAATAGAAACCAGGCCCCAGGGTGGAACTATTTGGCAGGCAATTTTCAGAATGAAACATTACAAAATCCTGAAAAGCAAAACTATTACAAGGAGGAAAGAGGGTGTACTAACTCACCAGGGACATGACTTTAAGAAGTTCAATTCCCATCACCCCCTCCTCTTCCTGGCTCCTCATTTGAAGGGCTTTACCTGAGAGGACAGAGCTGGAGGAGGAGAAAGGAGTAGTGAGAGACCGAGCAACTGTAAGAATCACAGCCTAGAAACTCCTTCCTTCAGCTCCCTCTGTTTTCACTCTCACTCCCACCCAACCTCCCCTCAGTCCAGGCACTTGCCGGGACTCCTGTAATTTATAGCTGGGGTTCTCTGCTCTGCTCTGGGTTTTCAGGCTGAGTACTTCTCCCTCTCCCAAAGCCACCCATTAGTTAACAACAGAGATGTATCAGGTGGGCTGCATATATTAATACTCTGATTTAACCATCACAATCTTCAGTGAAAATAGGAAATACTATCACCACTTCACACATGAAAGCTCTGGGAAGTGTAGTTTTCTGCACAAGTTACATGGCTTGTAAATGATGGAGCCTAGTCACCAACCTAGGTCTGCCTGACTCTATCATCCAAGTTATTTGCTCAAGCAGACACCAGAATACAACAGAAAATATGCCCCCAGTGCAACTAACTAGCTGGGATTCATATAGATGGTTTCGGAAAAAAAAACCATCTTCCCCAGAAAGAATCTATGTGGCTTGCAGATCAGTGGACCAAAAAACTATCAGCAGACCCAGGTTATTTTGCATTGTGATAAATAGTAATTTTTAAAAAGTACTGCCTTGGTCAGGTGGCTGAGTTGGAGCTTTGTCCCGTACACCAAAAGACTGCAGGTTCGATTGCCAGTTAGGGCACATACCTAGGTTGTGAGTCTGATGCCCCTGTCAGGGAGTATACTGGAGGCAACCAATTGAATTTTGCTCTCACACTGATATTTCTGTCTCCCTTCCCCTCTCTCTAAAATCAATACACATATCCTTGGGAGAGGATTAAAAAAATATGCCTT
Source organism: Anoura caudifer (assembly GCA_004027475.1). Lineage (NCBI taxonomy): Eukaryota > Metazoa > Chordata > Mammalia > Chiroptera > Phyllostomidae > Anoura > Anoura caudifer. The sequence goes on from PVKU01006617.1 coordinate 71,557, forward strand.
CTAAGCCAAGTTTCCTCCATCAGGAAAAATTCTGACGCAATTGTGGTTTCTTTCCTCTAAACACTGCTTTCTGAAAGCATGATTATAATGATAATATTGGGTTTGTCAAAAAGTCCATTGTTTTTTCTATAAAATAAAAGACACATTTTTCACTTTCTCCAATAACTTTACTGATTTGGATACTTTGAGTATGTCGGCTATCTCCTGCTATTGGCTTCTAGCAGGTAGAGGCCAGGGGTACTGCTAAACATCTCCCAATGAGTAAGACAGCCCCATCATAAAGAATTATTTCGCCAAAATGTCAGTAGTACCAAGAAACTTAGCAAACCACTTTTGACATGTTTGATCAGTCACAGGACCTTCTCCATATATTATACAAATGGGGTTTTTTTTGCGTTTTAGTTGTGTTTTTGTCTTTTTTTTTTAAATTGTATTTCTTTCTTTTTAGAGTGAGGGGAAGGGATAAAGAAAGAGAGGAAGAGAAACAAAGATGTATGAGAGAAATATGGATTGGTTGCCTCTCTCAGGTCTCCAGCTAGGGACCTGGCCCACAGTCCAGGCATGTGCCCTGTCCATGAATTGAACCGGCAATTTTTTTGGTTCACAGGCCAGCACTCAACCCACTGAACCACACCAGCCAGGGCTTACCTGTTTTGAAATAATAAAGCATAATATGCCAAAAATATTGCATATCTTCTTACATTTTCAATATTAAAATGGCTGTACAAAAATTCACCAATTTTAGTAAGGGTTTTTTTTTATGCATGCCGATATGATAAATGTCACAATACAATCTCACAAAACTGTTTCGAATGAAGTTAAAGACAACTAAGCACTTCTAGAGCCATCATATGAAAAAAAATGTAACAGATCTTTTGGCCAACCCAGTAAGAGTGGACATCTATAGAGCAGTTACTATGTGGCAGGGACCAGACCACGTGTTTACAGGTTTGGGCTTACTTAATCCTTCTAACAGCCCTATGAGCTATATAATAGTATCATCTCCATTTTACATAAGAGACACCAGTTCAGAAAATTTAAGGAAATAAAAAATATAGTCCGACCTGGTAGCTCACTTGGTTAGAACAACATCCCAGTATGCCAAGGATATGGGTTCAATTCCTGGTTAGGGCACATTAAAGAATTAACCAATGAATGTATAAATAAGTGGAAAGTCTGGTTGGGTGGTTCAGTTGGTTAGAGCATCATCCTGTATACCAAAAGGTTGTGAGTTGGATTCCCAGTCAGGGCACACACCTAGGTTTCAGGTGCAATCCCTGGTTGGGGCATGTATGGGAGGCAACTGATCAATGTTTTTCTCTCACATCGATATCTCTCTTTTTCTCTAAAAAAATAATAAAGATATCCTCATGAAGTGTTAAAATATAAATAAATAAATACAGTGGAACGACAAGTCTGTTCTTTTAAAAAAAGAGAAAAAGACACTCAGTGGAGGTTTTTGGGATCTACACGTTTAAAGCTACTAACCCTCTCAGAGTAGGTTTCAATGGTCAAAAATGGTTGAGAAAACCTACCTTGAGCCCCTGTGGAGGGGATTACATGAGAGCCAGTACAGAGGGGGAGGATGGAGTCAGTGTGTCCTGGATGGGAATCCTGACTCCTCCTCCTAGCGGTTATTTGTCCTCTCTGTGCTTCACTGTCCTCATCTGTGAGAAGGAGACAAGGTAGTTTCCACGTCACAGGTTCTGAGGTTTGGTGTTAATGCACCCGAAAGTCTCACAACTGTGTCTGACCCACAATAAGCGCGTGGTAACCATTAGCACTTGTGACTGCATGCGGTGAAAGAAACAGAATGAGGTTAAGGGCAGCTGTTTTTTAATTTTAAAAAATATGTTTATTGAATTTACAGAGAGGGACGGGGGATAGGGAGGGAGGGAGAAAGGGAGGGAGCGAGAAGCATTGACTGGCTGCCTTACATATGTACCCTGACCAGGGATGGAACCCACAACCTTTCGTTGTATAGGACCAGGGTCTAACCAAATGAGCCACCAGGCAGGGCGAGTAGAACTTTTTCTCCCTTCTGTGTAGTCACTGGGGTCGGGGGTGAGGACACAGACAGCTGAGGGAGGAACGGGAATATTTTTGTTCGTTTCTTACAAGGCAACTGAGCCATAAGACAGGGAACCTCTCCTCCACCCTAGTTCCACCCCACAGTGAAAACGGCACAGGACTCTGACACGTCAATACTGAGGCAATGCCTGAAGAGGGGATGCTTTCTCCCCGGGTCCTTGGCGAGGCCCACAAAATCTGCGAAGGGTGTGTCCTGTTAGGTGACGTCAGGCAAGTCAACATCCATCCCCAATTTCAGCTCCTCGGACGGCCTCCAGGAATAGCGCTTCCCGCAGCCACCTGTCACCCTTACCTCAGCACTCAGTCCGTACTGCCAAGGGGACGCAGCTGGGTGTTTGGCCGCCCTGTCCAGAACTTGCCCCGGCCTCCGAGATGTGACCCACGCTGGCTCCTGGGCGGCTGGGTCTGAGGAGGGTGGTCTTCTCCGCAGGGATCGAGCTCGCAGCCGCGTCAACCCCTTATGCCAATTCCCACCACCCCTTACCAGCGGCTGAGACCAGCACCAACACACATACGCGCGCCCCCCGCGCTCCCCACCTGTCGCATCCTCCCACACTTAACCCTACGCCCCTTCGCACCCGCACGCACACGCCACGCACTGCCGTGTCACGCCCGCAGCCCCTCCCGCTCTAGCCTTGGACCCCTCCTCGCGGATTCGCCCGATTCAACCTCACCGGAAGTGGGCGTGCCCTTGCGTAATAACGCCCCCTTGGAAATGGAGTCCTCTTGGAACTGAGTCGCTCTGAAAGCAGGCGACGAAGGTGTCCAGCACTGTTCTCCTCTCAGTCTAATGATCACTGCCGTCGGTCCATTACAAGTGACTCCTCTTTGGTAATAGAGCCGCCTGGAGGCCTCTCAGGCCCGACCCTAGGTCCCAGAAATAGTCCCCCTCCACAATACCACCAAGAGCGGGGGCTTCTGGGAGCCCAGGCTCCCAGTTCGCAGGAGCCTTGGACCTGGAAAGCCAGGGACAGAGGTGTACCTGGGAAGTGGGGTCTGCGGCTGCAGCCCTCAGGGTAGGAAAAGTGATTTAGACGTTGTGTGCTGTTTTGTGTACTGGTGATTTGTGACACTTGGAGTGTGTGTGAGTAACCTTTCTTAATCACTTCTCTCTTGCTGGTATGTACTCCTTGTGCCCATTTTGTCCCTCTTGGCTAGAAGTCTTGTTTAGGCTTGTGTTTCCACCAACTAAAAAAGCATTTGGCATATGTCGGTTAACCACGGGCACTTCAGAGAAATGTATCCTTCCTCGATTTCTTTGTGTGAACATAATGGAGGCATTTACACAAACCTAGATGGTCTAGCTTACTACCCACCTGGTTTGCAATATAGTCTATTTATTGCTCCTAGGCTACAAGCCTGCACACCATGTTACCCTGCTGAATACTGCAGGCAACTTAACACCATGCTAAGCATTTATATATCTAAAGAAATATATGGTGAAAATACTGTATAAAATATTAAAAATGGTATACCGTATAGGGCGTTTACCATAAATGGAGCTTCCAAGACTGGAAGTTGCCCTCGGGAGAGTGAGGGCGAGTGTTGTGAAGGTCCTGGACGTTACTGTATACTTAGGCTATGCTAAATTTTTAAAAAATATTTTTCTATCTTTAAGAATAAATTAATCTTACCTTAGTGTAATTTTCTTACATAAGCTTTAATTTTTTAAAAACTTTCCTACTCTTGTAATAACACTTAGCTTAAAAAACACATTGTACAGCTGTACAAAAAATTTTCTTTACATTATTTTACAAGCTCTTTCCTATTAAAATTTTTGCATTTATTTAAAAATATTTTTGTTAAAAATTAAGACACAAAAACATCACCTTAGGTCTACACAAGGCCAGGATCAGCAATATCATTGTGTTCCACTGCTACGTCTTGTCCCACTGAAAGGTCTTCAAGGGCAATAACACACATGGAGCTGTCTTCTTCTATGACAACAAAGCATTCAAGAATGCTTCCTGTAGAGCCTGCCTGAGGCTTTTCTTGAGGACCTGCCACTCTTTTCAGAAATATGTCCATGGTGGTTTGACCTATTTATTTCATCACAGATTTGTTTGTAAGCAGATCATGCACAATGAACATTCCTTCCTATTATTGAAAACCTTTCAGTGTTGGGGTCCATGTTTTCAAAACTTTAAAGGAGCTTGTTGAGGTCTGCAAAAGCTTCTGTTAAACCTTTCACTGTGAATTTTCTTGAGGGTTCTCCTTTTTCTTCTGCAGTTTCCTTTTCTCTTGCCTTTTCTTCAGCTATGTGTTCCTGTTCCAGTTCCAACAATTCCTCATTAGTCAGTTCCTCAGGAACCATGTCCAGGAGCTCCTCATGTGGTTCTCATCCACATCCAGGTTAAAGTTGTTTCCATCTCAACCACGGCCCTACTGATTTTTGCAACCTCTACTTGTTGGCAAATCCCTTCAAATCCTGGACAAACTTCTTGAGTGTCTGCTTCCAGATGTTGCTCATACACTCCTCAGTGACATCATCCCAAGCCCAAGCAAGGTTGTTATTGCAGTTATAGATGTTTAATCCTTCCAGAATTGCAGCAGTGTCTTCTCAGTGTCTTCCTCAATTGCAGCAATAGCTTGGGCAAAGGTCCTTGCTCCATTGGTTGGATCAAAGATATAGTGTTTGGAGGTAGAAACGCCACTTTGATATTGGGATGAAGATCACCAATAAAAGGAGGACGTCCAGGAGCACTATCAATAATAAGTGAAAATTTGAAAGTTATGTCATTCTCCAAACACTTCTCCATTTCACTAGCATAGCAGTTCAGGAGAGCATCTTGGAAGAGAAGCTGGTCATCCATAACTTATTGCTTCTACAATACACTTGCAATGTGTGCTTATTGATCTGCTTGAAGGCCCTGGGATTCTCTTTGTGCCAGATCACAAAGTGTTTCAGTTTGTAGCCTGCAACATTGCCCCCAAGTAAGACTATTAACCTGTTCCTAAAAGCATTGAAACCTAGAGTTGACTTGGCCTCCTTGTGGATGGAAGTCCTTTGAGGCATCTATTTCCAGAGTAGTGAAATTTCATCCATACTGAATATTTACTCTGGCAAGTAATTTTCCTCCACCATCAGCTTAGCTAGAGTTTCCAAAAATTCCTCAGCTGTCTTTATGACAGCACTGGCCAACTCAACGACTCACTTTCATGTTATGGGAGGAACAACAGGTCTCGAATCGCTTAAACCAGCCACAGCTAGCAGTAAATTCAACACTGTAGTCAGGTCCAGTCTTTTCTTTCAACATCGCACACAAACTTTTTGCTTTGGTTTTGATCGTCATGGTGCTGAGAGGGATACACTTCTGAGCCTGGTCTTCAATCCAGGTCATGAGAAGTTTCTCCATGGCTGATATAGGTCCTTTTCAAATTTTTGTTACTTTTGTTGTCTTCTATAAAGCAGATCCTTTAACAGCTTCCATCACTCCGTTCTTGTTCTTCAAGATCATAGCTATGGTGGAATGGGGCATACCTGACTAGTGAGCAGTAACCATCACTGATTTTCCACCATCATAGTCTTTAATCACTTTTAACTTCATTTCCAGGTCAGTTGCTTGACGTGGCCTCTTAATGGCTTTGTTAGCAGTGGATTTTGTACACTTAGGGGTTATGATGAACAGAACGACATAAGGTTACGTCAAGCACAAGAGAAAATTACGCAATCAAGAGCTATACTAAATATGAGCTGTATGAGGCTGCTCCAGCATAAGACAACATATTTACCATCATTATCAAGTATCATGTAATATGTATAATGGTATGTACTATACTATAAAGGAATGCAGTGCATTTGTTTATACCAGTATCATTATAAACACGTGAGTTATGCATTGCATTATAATGTCACTAGGCGACAGAAATTTTTCACCTCCATTATAATCTTATGGGATCTCTGTTGAATACAGGGTCCATCGCTGACTAAAATGTCATTATGTGGCACACATAATAAATGCTCAGTTTAAAAAATTTAAAAATTAATTTAGCATTAGCAATCTCAACATGACACAGCTAGCGACTGATCCACCACACATCACCTAAAAATTAAGGTGCTCTCTCAGACATAACCAATCACTGAAAGCCACACAGCCACATCTGACTCCAGCTTTCCAGGATCCAATTTCCCTCAGACTTCATGGACTCCATAGTGAAGCTAAGTCTAGCCATGAAGATGTAATCTCTAAAAAATTAAAAATGAAATCTTAGTGTTTATAACATTTTGTGGCTGGTTATTGGAGTCAGGCAAAAACAATACCCATACTTTCTGTTTTAGAACTAGCATATAAAGACCTTAGAAATCTTCACTCACATCTTCACAACCAGAAAAACATCCAACAAACTGAAAATCAAAAACTTAAAAAAAACCCCAATCTATCAGGGAATTGAGGACACAAAGGAAATCACCACCTGAAAATTTGGAAAGTTAGGGGACTGCAGAAAAATCGCATCAAGTATCAGCTGACCTGAAGCAGAAGCTGCTGGAGCCATAAACTACAAACTCTTAGTGGGCCATTTTGATGGATTGTTGGAGGTTTAGTGTGGACTTGATTGGGTCTAAAAACTCCTGGGAGCCCCCACAAATACATGGATTTTACCTCCAGAAACTCCACCAAGTTCTCAAACTAGGAATCAGAGTACATGTGTGGGGAAGAACCTTCTTGTTTTGGGCAGGGGGCAGGGAAAAGCAAACATTTGACATACCTCAGAGCATTCTCCATAACAAAGCCCTGAACTCCAAGGAAAACTAAGTACTAGAGCCTTTTTGAACTGGGTGGAGTGCCAACTGGATAGCTCCAGCCCCTCTAGCCTTCCTGTCTCAGTCAGGGCTGAGAAGCACTCTGAAGATCATGGCCCAAGGACTTAAGTCCCCTGACCAACTGAGAGTTAAATTTAAAATTACAGAATGCTTTCCTTTCCCACTGCTTTACTACTACACCAATGGGGCCTCAGTATAACAATGGATTGCAACAAGCAGCAAGACACACACACACACACACACACACACACACACACACACACACACAGACTCTATTTAAGAAGGAGTTAATTGGACCCTGGCTGGTGTGTCTCAGTGGGTTGAGTGCCAGCCTGCAAGCCAAAGGGTTGCCAGTACGATTCCCAGTCACAGCACATGCCTGGAATGCAGGCCAGGTTCCCAGTAAGGGTTGCATGAGAGGCAACCACACACTGATGTTTCTCTCCCTCCCTTCCCCTCTCTCTAAAAAATAAATAACAATCTTTTTTAAAAAAGGAGTTGTTGAGAAATCTAAGCACACTGGGGGCAGGGCGGGGAGAATAAAGCAAAGAAACTAGAAAAAAACAAAAGCCTCTGGCACCTACAACTACATCAACCAATAAACACAGCCCAGCTCCTATCCAGATTAACATAAAACTTAACCTGGAACACAAGTCCAACTATCAACAAAAAATTACCAGGCACGCACAAGGAAAAAACAAAGTATGAAGAGACAAAGCAAGCATCAGAAACAGACTCAGATATGGCAGAGATTTTGGACTTTTCATACCTTACCCTCTCTCTAAAAATAAAGAAAATCTTTTAAAAAAATGAGTTCAATGATATGTCAATAGGAAATTCCCAAACTGAAATGAAGAGAGAAAAAAGTATAAAAATAAAAATGCCTCAGACTATCCAAGAACTGTGAAATAATTACAAAAAGTATAACATGTACAACTGGAATACCAGAAAAAGAAAGAAGCAGAATATTCATAGTAATGGCTAAGAATTTTCCAAGGTTAATGACAGACACAAAACTGCAGATTCAGGAAGCACAGACAGAGAACACCAAGAAAGCAAATAGGCACACATGCACACAATCTACATATACATAAACACATATATATATAAACCTAGGCATAGCATATTCAAGATACAAAAAATCAAAGACAAAGTTCTGAAGGAAACTAGAGGAACACTTGACAGGAAAAAACCCCAGAATAATAAAAAAGTTTTAATTAAAACCAAAAATTCTCAATTAAAACCAAAGCACAGAGGGAGAAACAAAGTATTGATTATGTAAGCTAACTGTCAATCTTCCAAACTCTTACAGGTTATAATTGGTTTTCATCCATAGATGTTTACATTTTCATCCATAGATGTTTACATCATCTACTAATGACAGTTCTATCTAGTCTCTTCCTGTCATTGTATCTCTTAAGTCCTTTTCTTTCCAGGAGATGGCTGGAACACCACTATTATGCCAAAGAAGAGTAACAACACTAGATGTATCTGTCTTATTCTTAGTATCAATGTGAAAGCATGAAGTATAATTGTCCTTAGTGCACACTGTATTATTAATGTTTTTCTGTAGTTTATTTAACTGGCACTTTTCTACATTAAGGTAACTGTATGATTTTTTTCTTCTTCTATTAATGTGATGAAAGACTAATAGATTTCCTAATATTAAGCCATCTTTGCTTTTTGTGGAAAAGCACTATTTGATCATCATATGCTAATTTTTAAGAAACTGGTAACAGCCCTAGCTGGTGTGGCTCAATGGGTTGAGTGCCAGCCTGAGAAGTGAAAGGTTGCTGGCTCAATTCCCAGTCAGGGCACATTCCTGGGATACAGGGAAGGTCTCCAGCTGAGAGCATGCAAAAACAAACCATCCCACCAATGTTTCTTCTAATTGATGTTTCTTCTAATTGATGTTTCTCTCCCTTGCTTCCTCTCGCTCTAAAAATAAATAAAATAAAAAAAGAAACTGGTACTATAGTTAGCTAATACTTCATTTAAAATTTTAGCATCTATCTTCCTAAGTGAAATGAACCTTTCCATTATTTTATATTGTTCTTGTGTTATTTTGGAACCAAGATTATATGGATCTTATAAAATAAACTGGGCAGCATTTTTTCCCTGTGTTTTTTTTGCAATAACTTATGTAAGGAATAAACCATTTCTTGGTATTTTGGTAGAGCTCACCTTTAAAGCCACTTAAATGAATACTATTCTTCTAGAATGAGTGGTGCCTGACATTCTGAGCCTTATTCTCCGTATTTCCTTGTGCAATTTTATATTTTTCAAAGAAGTTATCATCTTCATTTAGATTTACATTTGGTTGTTTATCTACTGTATCTAAAGCTATTGTTTTTCTATTCTGCATTCTTCTGTCTCTCACCCTTTGTTGTTCAGCTGGTTAGAAAATCTTTCTCTTGCTCTCTCTCATCAAAGGTGCTATTTTATAAAGCTTTTTGAAAATGGAGCCCTGGCTGGTATGGCTCAGTGGATTGAGCACCAGCGTGAACAACAGAGGTTGCTGGTTCAATTCCCAGTCAGGGCACATGCCTGGGCTGTGGGCCAGGTCCCTGAGAGAAAGAAGCAACTGATCAATGTATCTCTCACACACTGATGTTTCTCTCCCTCTCTTTCTCCCTCCCTTCTGATTTCTCTAAAAGTAAATAAATAAAACCTTAAAAACATAAAGATAGAGCTCCAGGTTCTGTTGTCTATCTTTTTGTATTTCACTGATTTTCTCTCATGTACGTCCAATTGCTCTTTAACACATTTCTTCACTGAAATACATATTTTGTTATTGACCTAATTTCATGATAAATGTATTCAAAACTTCATTATCTCACAATTTCAGCCATATAGTGTTTCATTATGTTTTTTAGTATTTCTTTTTTAAATATATTTTATTGATTATGCTATTAGTTGTCCCATTCCCCCCCTTCATTCCCCTCCACCCTGCACACCCCCTCCCACCCACATTCCCCCCTTTAGTTCATGTCTATGTGTCATAAGTTCTTTAGCTTCTACATTTCCCATACTATTCTTGCCTTCCTCCTATTTTCTACCTCCCATCTATGCTACTTATTCTCTGTACCTTCCCCCTTCTCTCCTTCTCCCACTCCCCTGTTGCTAACTCTCCATGTGATCCACATTTCTGTGGTTCTGTTCCTGTTCTATTGTTTGCTTAGTTTGCTTTTGGTTTTAGGTGCGGTTGTTAATAATTATGAGTTTGCTGTCATTTTACTATACATGTTTTTTTATCTTTTCTAAGTCCCTTTAACATTTCATATAATAAGGGCTTGGTGATGATGAACTCCTTGTACTTGACCTTATCTGAGAAGCGCTTTAACTGCCCTTCCATTCTAAATGAAAGCTTTGCTGGATAGAGCAATCTTGGATGTAGGTCCTTGCCTTTCATGACTTGGAATACTTCTTTCCAGCCCCTTCTTGCCTGTAAGGTCTCTTTTGAGAAATCACCTGACAGTCTGATGGGAACTCCTTTGTAGGTTACTGTTTCCTTATCCCTTGCTGCTTCTAGGATTCTCTCCTTCATTTTAATCTTGGCTAATGTAATTATGTGCTTTGGTGTGTGCTTCCTTGGGTCCAACTTCTTTGGGATTCTCTGGGCTTCCCGGACTTCCTGGAAGTCTATTTCCTTTGCCAGATTGGGGAAGTTCTCCTTTATTATTTGTTCAAATAAGTTTTCCACTTGTTGCTCCTCCTCTTCCCCTTCTGGTACCATTATAATTCAGATGTTGGAATGTTTAAATATGTTCTGGAGGTTCCTAAGCCTCTCATTTTTTTGAATTCTTATTTCTTCATTCTTTTGTTTGGTTCTTTCTTTCTTCCTTCTGGTCCACTCCATTGAGTTCCAGTTTTCTACCCATCACTATTGGTTCCCTGTGCATTTCCCTTCATTTCACTTAGCATAGCCTTCATTTTTTCATTTATTTTGTTATCAAATTCAACCAATTCTGTGAGCATCCTGATCACATCCAGTGCTTCGAACTGTGCATCTGATAGGTTGGCTATCTCTTCATCGTCTGGTTGTATTTGCTCTGAAGCTTTGATCTGTTCTTCTGTTTGGGCCATTTTTTTTTTTTTTGTCTTGTCATGCCTGTTACACTTGAGGGGCGGCACTTAGGTGTTCCCCAGGGCGGGGCAACCCAGTTGCTGGGTTGTGATGCTGTATGTGGGGCTGGGATCCGAGAGAGAACAATGGTGCTTGCTCCACTCTCTGTCGGATTTCAGTTCCTCCCGCCACTTCCCCCAAGCAAACTGGGCCTTTATGGTGCTGATTCCCATGTGGGTGGGCCTGTGTACATTCTAGGACCCTGTGGGTCTCTCCAATAAACTCTCCTGAGAGGCTGGGAGTCTCTCCTGGCACCTCAACCCCCACAGGTGTTTTCAATTGTTGTTTTGAGACTTTATTTCCCCATGCTGGGTCTCCGGGTCGCACAGTCTGTCTCACTCCCCAGTCTTGCCTGCTTTATCTGCGCGTGAATGTGGGACTGACTGCCTGGTCAGCCAGCCACCTTGCCTGCCATGCCCCGCTTCACAATCACTGCCTTGCTGGGTCTGCCACTTGCTGCCTGCATGCCGAGGGTCTGCCTACTGCTGACTTGTGCGCCTGGGGTTTGTCAGCTGCTGCCTTCAGTGGCGGGTGCTACCATTTCTGCGACCCCTCTCCACCTGGTCACCCAACACTGCCGACTCAGCCCCTCCTACTGGTCTGGATGAATGTGTCTATTTTAACTCTTTAGTTGTTGGACTTCCGTACAGTTCAGTTTTCTGTCAGTTCTGGTTGTTATTTTGTTTCTGAATTGTTGTTTTCCTTATTTTGGTTGTGTGAGGAGGCACAGTGTGTCTACCTATGCCTCCATCTTGGCCAGAAGTCTGTTTTTAGTATTTCTTAATTCCCATTATTTTTAATCCATTTTAACAATCTCTAAATTGGAGTATTTAGTCCCTTTACATTTAATGCAATTATTGATATGGTTGGATTTAGACTTATCATTTTGCTATTTTTTAACTTCCTGTTTTAGCTGCCTTTGTTCTTTTCTGACTTCTTTTGAACTAGTATTTTTTAGAGCTTTATTTTAATTGATTTTTAAAAAGATTTTATTTATAGAGACAGGAAAAGGGAGGGAGATAAACTTTAATGTGTGAAAGAAATAGATTCACGGGCCCCCCAAGCAGGGACCCAGACATGTGCCCTGACTGGGAATCAGACCAGCAACCTTTTGGTTAGCAGGGCAGTGCCCAAACCACTGAGCTATACCAGCCAGTGCTAACCAATCTTTAGCTATAATTCTTTGCATTTAGTATATTTTACATTTATGCTATCTTGAGTATATTTTAGTGGTTGTTCAAGGTATTATACCTTCTTAATTTTTCAATGTACTTGAAGTTAATATCATGCCCTTTCCTGTTAAATGTAAAAAATTTGAAACATATAGTTCTACTTATGTACTTACCACTTATGATACAGATATATGTTACATTTATACACACTATAAACTCCACAATACAATGCTATAATTTTTACTATACTAATCATGTTTTAAACAGCTGGTAAAAACTGAGAATAAATAGTAGGTTTTAAAATTTTTAACTACACATTTACTACTTCTGGTGCTCTTCACTCCTTCCTGAAGATCCAAATATTTTCAAATATTTACTTCAAGCCTGAACAAATTTCCTTTAGTACTTAATGTCATGTAGATTTACTAGCAATAAATTCATGTCTTTTGTTTATATAAAAAAGTCTCTTACACCTCCATTTTTGAAGGACATTTTCTCCAGATACGGAATTCTAGGTTAAAAAGTTTCCTTTTTTTAAAAGATTTTATTTATTTATTTCAGAGAGAAGGAAGGGAGGCAGAAAGAGAGGGAGAGAAACATCAATGTGTGGTTGCCTCTCATGTGCCCTCACTGGGGACCTGGCCTGCAACCCAGGCATGTGCTCTGACTGGGAATCAAATCGGTGACTCTTTGGTTCACAGCCTGTACTCAATCCACTGAGCTACACCAGGCCTGAGCTAACCAGCCAGGGCTAGTTTCCTTTCTTTTTTTCTCTCTCAGCACTTAAAAAAAAAGCCATCTCATTGTACTTTGACCTCTGTTTCTGATTATGAAAAGCCAGTCATTATTCACATTATTGTTCCTGCCTGTAATGTATCATTTTGTTTAGCTACTTTCTAGGTTTTCTTTTTATCTTTGGGCTTCAGCAAATTCATGATATGCTTAGATGTGGTTACATCCAGATATTGTATTTCTCATTTTTAGAAATCTCACATCTAAACTGTTTTATTCACTGGCTGAAATTCCTATCTGCTCATTCATTAATCCCACACTTTCCTTTATATCCTCTAGAATTTTAATAGGGGATTTAACATTCTTGTTTACTAACACCAATATCTGGGTTGTCTCAGGATTGGTCTCAGTTGCTTTTTCTCTTGCATGTGGCTATGTTCTTTTGTTTTTTCATATATCTAATAATTTTTATTGCATAATAGATATCATGAAGAATTAATACATGTAGAAGGATTGTTATGTTCCTGTAAAGAGTACTGTCTTTTAAGTTGAACAAAAGTTGCATTTGGTTACACTCAATCTCCAAACTCTGTCTTTCCTGAGTTAGGTGGCAGCTGAAGCAAATACTTAGTTCTTTCAACATTAGCTTGAATGTTTGGAGTCTGTCCAATACTTGCATTTGTAAGGGATTAGCCAAAAATTTTGGACTTCAAAACAGTAAGTTCTGATGAAGGTGTAATGAACAGTGAGAAAAATCTTATTAGAAATTAAGAGTATAGAGGGTTCTTGTTATGTAGCAGCAGAAGGTTTATCAATTCTATTATTTGCAGTTAATGTGGAAAGTAGAACTGAGTCACCTCGCTAAGGAGACTTTCAACAATGTGTTGAAGATTCTGCCTGTTTTATCCCTGCTGTTTATAAAAACATGTGAAAGGAGAGATAAAAATTGAGGGAGAGTCTGTTAACAAGCCAGGACTTGATGCTTTTGAAAATCCATAGCCTCCACTGATGGCAGATGATGCTAAAATAAATAGCTTCTAGGTAAAGATAAAATCCAGGGTACTGCTAAGAACTGGTCTAGAGAATAAACTAAGAAAACAACTATAAAATCTTTTGTTAGAACCTTTGAAAGATCAAAGTTGGTATTCCAGTGTATACTATTTAGTCACCCAAAGGCTCTGGAGAGAGATTAAAGAGGACCTTTAGAAATACTCTGATCTACATGAGGAGGCCTCTAGGAAGTTTTTCTCAATGAGATTCACATGAAGTCCACAAAGTTTTCAAGAGAATTAGCTCAGCAGATACATCACCCACTTGGAGCAACAAGGATAGAAGACAGTTCAAAATAAAGAGACCACTGGACTTCCAAAATTAAAATGCCAGTAAGCAAGGTTAGAAAACGACTGAGCTGCCAACTCATGGCAGAACCAACAGTCCAGAGAGTGGAGAATTATTCCTAGGCTGTGAGATATAACCAAGAATTTCCAAACATTTTTCTGGCCAGATTTCAGAATTGCTATGTGCCAGCAACCTCACTGTTTTGGCTGGGGGAGGGGGCAGCAGACGATGTCTTTATTTCCAAAGGTCTGCAGATGAAGAGGAGCTGTACTTCACAAATTAAACCTTATGAGCCTCAGCAGCACCTGCACCTGATTTAATTGACAAGGTTATTGGCTTTGACCTGATGTTAAGAGAGGAGACTTTGGAAGGGCCTTGGAAGGGGTAAGTGTATTTTGCATGTGGAAGGGACACAAATCACTAAGGGCCAGGCTGTGGTAGGTAACCATTAAGATGGTTACCCCAATGATACCAGCCTCCTGTTATTCATACCCTTTCATAAGGCTTTCCCCTTGGAAGTGAGCTGGGCCTAGTGACTCACTTCTAATTAACCAAATACAAGACAAGGGGATGTCGGTTGTAATACAAGTTTCCAAAAAGATTCTTGCATCCATCTTGGGTACCTTCTCTTGCCTCCCACTTTCAAGGAAGCCAGCTGCCATGTTGCAAGTTGCCCACATGGAAAGGAATTGATGTGTCCAGCCAAAAGTCAGTAAGGATTCAAGGGCAGCCAACAGTTTGAATGAGTTTCAAAGATCATTCTTTTCAAATAAGGACTTCAGGTGACTACAAACTTGTAAAAGAGACTCTGGGAGCCAGAGGTACCCAGCTAAACCACATCTGGATTCCTTACCCAAAGAAATTGTGAGATGATGTATGTATGTTTGTTTTAAGCCACTAAGCTTGAGGGTAATTTGTTACACAATAACATACTATCACAGCTCTTATTCTGATTCAGTGAATTATTGATAAAATAGAAACTCTATCTGTAGTCAAAGATACCATGTTTGAGAAGAATTATAGTAGCTGCTATTATGATTAAAACCCAACTCTTTCCTTGGCTGGTGTGGCTCAGTGGATTGAGCAGTGGAGTGTGAAGCAAAAGGTTACTGGTTCAATTCCCAGTCAGGGCACATGCCTGGGTTGCAGGACCAGTCCCCAGTAGGGGGCACATGAGAGGCAACCACGCATTGATGTTTCTCCCTCCCTTCTCCTCTAACAATAAATAAATAAAATCTTAAAAAACAAACAAACCAAACCCCACCCAATTGTCACTACCTCAGCACATATAAATTTACTTTTCACTCACATAATGACCCATCACTGGTATTCCTGGGTGACTCAGGGCCCAGAGTTCTTCCACCTTGCTGCTTTGCCACTTCATACAATTCAGAGTCTTCTTCTTCCAGCTGGGAGGTACATCCTCTTCTAAAGAACCAAGTCTTAAGTGACATACATCACTCCTATTCAAACCACACTGAAGAAAATTAACTTAATAGCTACAACTAAAAGCAATAGCAGCTGAGTAATGTAGGATGTGCCTGGGCAGTCACATTCCAGAATCAATTACAGACACTAGAAAGCACAAACTTTTGGTGGTCATCTAGTCATAGCATAGATACCATTAACCAATACATACTCAGGATCTTGGAAAATAACCACAACATGGACTTGTGGTCACTGGAACTGCTATAACCTACATGAGATAAAACTCCCCCCAAATCCTCTCTGTACAAAAGAAACTAAAACCCTTCAGGAATTCCAGTGGAAATGTTCATGGTGATTTTAATTATAGTCATTCAAGTGTACTCCATCCTCTTTGTATGGACTCAAGTGGATGTGGTACTCGAAACCACATCATAGGTGTTTTTCATTAAAACTCCAATGCAGTCTCAACCATAAGGATCAATTAAGTGCAGTGGAGGAATTCTGAGGTTTATTAGGACCATTTCACTGCTGGTTAACTGCTGTTCTCACGGTTAACTGCTTCCCTGTAATTCAGCTATTACAGATGCCAAAGTTCAATACCCTTTCCAAATGCAATCGCTCTCATGAGAAGACCCAGTATCCAAAAGACAAAACGTTTAAGAAAAGTTTTAAGATGTTGGTGCTTTTTTCATTTCAAAAGAACATGGAAAGGCTACTGGGTCCAGGACAGGGGTCCTTCAAAAGATATGTTAGGGGCACAAACATAAATGATCCAATCCAGCAGTATAAACTCTTGTCCTTACATATTACATAAACTAATTCCTAACCATCTAAATACATTTCCTCAATTTTTGTTTTTTTAGAATATTTTATTTATTTTTTAGACTGAGGGGAAGGGAGGGAGAGAAACATTAATGTGTGGTTGCCTCTCGCACACCCTCTACTGGGGACCTGGCCTGTAACCCAGGCATGTGCCCTAGAGTGGGAATTGAACTGGTGACCCTTTGGTTTGCAGGACAGTGCTCAATCCAAGCCACACCAGCCAGTGCCATTTCCTAAATTTTTGATGGTATAATTAGTAAAGAACAGTGAATATTTCTGAATGAAATTAATCTCCTCCCTATCTTCCTCTTTCAAACTATAGGTCATATTAAATTCAGATGTTGGTTACCAACCAAGCAATGATGGTGGGACTAAAAGAGCAGACTCAAAAATTAAGTTTTCTGTCACAAGGAAGGTATGGAAAGGAAAATTGGTAGGAGGTTTCTTAAGGTTTGAGGGAGCCAAAGTTTTCTAAGATGCATAACCCTTTGTGACAGTCCCATCCCCACCTTTCCCAAGACTTCAAGTTCATTTAAGAGAAGTGGCAAGGCAGGGAATCTAGTCAAGCACTATAGGTCAGCAACTACCTGGATCTACTGCTGCACCTGGCTTCCACCAACGGCAGCCCCATGATTAGCAACAGTAAGATGATTCCCAACGAACTAATAAAAAAGTCCTGATTTGAATGTCTTGCTTAAGGTCAGAATTTCAGGAGGCCTTCTACTTGTAATGATCTAATTTCAGAGTGAAGAATCATCACTAATACTTTTGGAACTAGCATCCCTCATCACCTATAGTTTGTGGTAACATCTTTCCAGCCCCTAATGCAAAATGGGCTTATTATGACCTGATGTATCATGAATACCCTTCCCTAGTACAAAACAGGATTCTAGGTTTGTCTTTTGATTTTCCTCATCCAATAGTCAATCCTTAACACTTTGCTTCTCTACAGTCTGACAATCATTCTCTAGTGTCAATTCCTATACAGGCTAGCTTTCTTTGGTTGAAAGATGATAATTCTCAGAATTACAAGTTAAATATTGGAAGAATACCAGGTACCTTGAAGATATAAAGAATTAGAACAAAATTAGGATGTGAGAAAGCAGAAAACATTTTAATGGATCAGAGTGATAGGTAGAGAGGCAGAAATCTTTAGGTTACTGCCCAAGGATGACTCAATTACAACTACTTCTGGTCCAAGAGTGATGTTTCATGTAGTTAACAGAGTACGGTAGAGTAAGGGCCTCAACCAATCAAAATGAACACTGACTGAAAGAAAGCATCCATTCAGGCATTACATTAAGCCAAATATTGACCTTGCTCCTGTCCTCGAATCTCCAACTAAAACACAAAGAATGAAACAATATGATTGCCTTAATTGAAGCCTTGTGATTGGCAGTTCCCCAGAACAATACAGAAGAAAGTAAAAGTGTCAACCAAGAAAAGTGTGTTACAGACAAAAAGATTTCAACATATATAATGAAAAAAATATATACACAGATGTATATACATGCAACAATAGATATATTCAATATTAATTTTGATGCTATGACTACAAGATCATATTACACTTAAGTTTGTGCAAATCACACATTTCATTGAATATATTCTGGACAGGAAACTCTCCATAGAAGCACACATAGAGCTTAGTCTCCTACTGATTGGACAATAGTATTGACTAATCAACTTAATCTGAGCACACTGCAATCCTATTTGTCATAATTAAAACAATGCTGCAATAAATGTTATTTACATCTACCTATTTATTGCAATGGAATAAAAATTCCTCGATCTAGAATTAGTTTCAAGAGAAATGCACATTTATCATGTAGATAGGTCACATCATATTGTGTTCAAAACATGAGAAAAATTTGCACAGCTAATGATGAACAAGCACCTGCTTCCTCACACTGTTACCAGTCCTGCATAGCATCCAGATTTTAGACTTTGATACATCTGAGAGACAAAAGAAGTTTGTTTTAATTTGTAATTTTCTGGTTAGTGAGGTTAAGGTCACAAATTTTCTCCGTCCATTTGAACTCGTGATTTGTGAAAGGCCTGCTGGTATGCACTGTGAAATTTCCCCCCACTGCTTTGAATGTGTTACAGCACTTTGTTCTTAAATGACAGTTTCCTTTTCCTTTTAATGCAAGTTGTGTATATTTTCCTGTCAATTGACTTTTACATCTTTTGGGGGCCTTTACAATGCCTAAGTTTTAAATCTTTATGTAGGCCAACTTATTTTCTTCTTTGTGTCTTCTAGCATTCCATGTCCTACTTAGAAAATTCATCTGTATTGAATACAGTTGTATTGTATGTCCCTGGAAGGTGTAAATGTGTTTTTTTAGGGTAGATAATGTACTGTCAAAACATCATTTGCCCCCCCCAAATTAAAAAAAAAGTCTTTGTATATACCAAAATCTCACCTGCAAAGAAACTAATTTTTAAAATGTCTGGCTATAATCTACAAATTATCTATTCCTTATGTGTTTTTAATAAAAAAACTGTCAAAGTGAACATATCCTACTGGGACTCTGTTGTGGAGAACAGTTCATAAATATTTTAACAATATCAAGTATTTAATCTATAAAAATATTATCTTTTCAACATATTTTCCATTGTTCAGTATGGTTTAATAGTTTCCTTTTGCCTCTACTTATAAATCACTTGACAATTTTTCTTGTTGATGCGAGAGTTGTATTTTCCTTGAGGAAATAATTAGAAACTTTTTGTATATTACTTCTCTGTGATAGGGCAAGGGCAAACTTTTTCTGTAAAAGGGCAGTAATATTTGAGGTTGTGCAGGCCATATTATCTGCTACAGGTACCCAACTCTGACCTTCTGGAGTGAAAGCAGCCAGAGGCAGCATGTAAAAAAAAAAAGAAAAAAAAAAAAGAATGTGGCTGTGAGCCAATACAACTTTATTTACATACATTAAAATTCAAATTTCATATAATATTCATGTTGTCATCAAATGTTATCCTCTTCACTTGCTCAGCCATTTAAACACTAAAACAATTTAGATCATGGGCCATACAAAAACATTCAGTGAGACTTTAGCCATGACTCAGTTTGCAGACTCCTATTCTTGATGAGTGTAGCTCAGGTTAATGGTACGTTAAGAGTTTAACAGAATTCATTTATGAGTCCAGGTAACTTTAATAGATTAAATCTTGCCAGATTTTCTAATTCTTAACATGTCTATAGTTTTAAATTTATTCATATGAAGTTCACATTTTTCTGACTGTTCCAGGTGGCCATCCATCTTTTCTACTTGCTTTCTAAAACTGTTGTCAGAGGTAACGTTAAATTTCCTCAACAAGTGCACCTTACATTTATGCCGATAAACTGGAAAACCACACCACTAATTCAACATTAGGAAATCAAATTTTAAACCAACATAGGCAAAGCTTTATTGACAACCCAGAACTCCTGTGCCTGGCCTGTTTTATGCATCATTTTTATTCAGAGGTAATTATGGTAATGATTGAATGTCCCAAAATAATATTTTTAAAAGAGTTAAAATTACTCAACACTTTGGATGGGCAAGGCACTGTTTTAGGAGCATCTTAGGCATTAACCAGTTTAGAAGGATCTCAACGCATACTTTCACATGAAAAGTGAAGGAATTACATTTATGCCTAAATCAATCTGACATGTGGAAAACAAACTTGTAGAGGACAAACACAAGAGCAGTGAGACCAGTTTTTAATGATTGGTATAGCTGGTCTAGCCAAAATAACAACACTGAACCTATGGGGATGGGAGTGAGGATGGGTTCCAGAGATATTTGGGAAACAGATCCATAGGACTTGATGTGGAAGGTAAAGAGGGGCGAGTTGATGACTCTCCAGCATGAATTCGCTGAGAAGCAAAGTGTGTACTCTGCCTGAAGACTTTTCTGCTTTTCTTATGACTATAAGACCTCTCTCCAGTATGGACTCTTTTATGTTGATTAAGGTGCCCAATTTGGATGAAGGTTTTCCTACATTCCTTGCATTCATACGGCTTCTTTCCAGAATGAATTCTCTGATGTACACTAAGGGACTGACGATGGCTAAAGGCTTTGCCACATGCACTACACTCATAAGGCTTCTCTCCGGTGTGACTTCTGCGATGACAAATAAGGGATGACTTTGTTTTAAATGCCTTTCCACATTCAATACATTCATAAGGCCGCTGGCCTGTGTGAAGTCGCTGATGTTGAGTACAGGATGAGTTATCACCAAAGGCCTTCCCACACTCAATACATTTATAGGGCTTCTCTCCAGTATGAACTCTCTGATGTTGAATGAGGTGTGTGGTCTGGCTGAAGGCTTTCCCACATTCCTTACACTCATATGGTTTCTCTCCTGTGTGAGTTTTCTGATGCTGTGCAAGGTGAGCCTTTTGGGTAAAGGCTTTACTACAAACCTTGCATTCATAGGGCTTCTCTCCAGTATGAATTCTCTGGTGAGTGGCTAGCTGGGAACTGATGCTGAAGGATTTACCACATTCCGCACATTCAAAGGGTTTCTCTCCAGTGTGAATTCTCAAATGACTAGCAAGGTGTATATTTTGCCTAAAAGCTTTCCCACATTCTTTACACTTAAAAGGCTTCTCTCCAGAATGCACTCTTTGATGTTGAGTGAGAGATGCATGATGGCTGAAGGCTTTTCTACAAATATCACATTCATATGGTTTCTCTCCAGTATGAATCCTTTGATGAACAGTAAGGGATGAGCCATACCTAAAGGATTTGTCACACACATCACATTTGTAGGGTTTCTCTCCAGTATGGATTCTCCTATGTTGGTTAAGTCCTATGTGATCACTGAAGGCTTTCCCACAGTTGATGCACTCAAAGGGTTTCTCTCCAGTGTGATAATATCTCCAGTGACGAATAAGGGATGTGTTCTGTATGAAGGCTTTCCCACATTCAACACATTCATAGGGCTTCTTGCCAGTGTGACATCTCTGATGTCGGGCAAAGGAGGAGCCATCACTGAAGGCCTTTCCACACTCATTACATTTATAGGGTTTCTCCCCTGTATGAATTCTCTGATGAACAGTAAGAGACGAGCTCTGGGTGAAAGTTTTCTTACATTCATTACATTTGAAAAGTTTTTTTCCAGCATAGATTCCTGTATGTTTTGTTATGACTGTATTTTGGGAGAAACTTTTCTTAACTGAATCATGATTCTGAACTCTCTCTTCTGAAATGTCCAAAGGGAACCATCTTCCAGATTTGGTATACTTACACTCTCTTTCTTTAGAGAGGGTTTTGTTATTACTGATTGTCTCTTCCCTGTATTGTGTCTCCTGACCTACCAGCTTCCTTTCAAACATACCCTCAGAATCCCAATTTTCTCTGAAAGTGGAACACTCCACATTAGTGCTTAAAGTTCTGTCTGTTACCACTTCAGCAAATAAATCCTGCTTTGGAAATAATTCCTGGGTCTCATGTACAGATTGGTGGCCTGAAACATATCAAGAAAACAAATATTTCCTTTATCATATACTAGAAAAATATACGCTAAAAGGAAAATTGTAAATGAATTCATTAAATGGTGAAGTAAACCACAAAAATTATGCATTTCTAAAAGCTACTGCATTTAAACATGATGCTTATGGTGTATGTAAGAGAGACCCCAGACTGAATTCATACAGGAACCTTAGAAGACATGAGTAGGGGGAAAAAATACACACACACACACACACACACACACACACACACATAGAATTGGTTACATATCAGAAGAGCAAGGATTTGAAAAAACATTCTGCAACCACACCACCTGAAACTACACTAGAACAGGCACAGATTTTAACTTCTCTCTCACTCTCCATCGATCCTGCTTTGGATGCCAGGACACTCATCACATCACAAGAGTTGTTCCAAAAAACATGCCAAAGCACAAAAAAAGAGACTGTACTTGGCAACGTTCATGAGGAATATCTGAAAGCCTGATTGTTCCCCTACAACCAGAAAATGGTACTTCTGTAAACCATATTTTATTTGAGTAATTTTAACAAAACAACACTGCCAACTGATAGCCACAGCTCAGTGGTCCTGTAAAATCATTCTTACGTTTGTTTACCTGCTTGTGTCCACAAGTCTGACAAAATCTTCACTTTTTTCTTGGTCGGTTACTGAGGATAGGGTCTTGCAATTTAATTTCTCATTTTGAAAAGACTGTTTTTATAATAATGATGACTCAATATTATATTTAATTATGTTTAGATATACTACTGAAAATGTATACATCTTATCTCATACTTGAAGCTTATAGGGAGGAGTAAATATATCTGCAATTCTTTTGCCAAATCAGTTAGCATATACCAAAAATTGTTCATATGTAGTTATATCTTAATAAATATACATCAAATACCAATTTGATGAAATTGGTAATCGGGAAATGATGCAGAGTGACAATGTCTGGAAAAAGATGATGATGTTAAAAGGAAAAAGGAGAAAGTCTTTCTTTAAAGGACAAAAAAACACTGAAAACTTCCCTTTTTAGATCAAAGTAAGACAAGGAGGTCTGCTTTCACAACTTCTACTCAATGCTGGTCTGGATGCCCTAGCCAGAACAATTAGAAATAGAAATAAAAGGCATCCACATTTGCTGATGACATGATTTCATATATAGAAACCCAAAAGAATTCATAAGCTAAGTATCAGAGCTAATAAGTCATGAAAACTGGAGGATACAAGAGCAACACATAAAAATCACCATGATGAATGTAAAAAGGAAATTATTAAAACAACTCTATAAAAAATAGAATTAAAGGAAGAAATTATTTGGGAATAAATTTACCCGAGGTGCTAGGTTGATGCTGAAAACTGAAACACTGCTGAATAAAATTAAGAAGACCTAAATAAATGGAAAGATATCCTGTGTTCATGGATAGGAGACTTAATATGCTCAGAAATAGGAAAAGAAAAGAATTAAATAAATAACAGAAGACCAAACAAATTTGTTATGTGGTACCAATGGGAATAATATATCAATTAGTAAAAAGAAAAACTATGAGTAGAAGAAATCAACAAAGTAAATGCTTCTATTAATGAAGATACCATCCAATTTAAACTACCATATAGCAAGAAACATCATGCAAACTTACAGACCACAGAAAACTAAGAAAAAAATGTATCACATTCATAAAACAGGACTTATATTCACACTATATAAAGGCAAAAAAAATGAGACCCAATAGAAATGTGGGTGATGAGTATAAATACATATAATATGAATTCTAACTGGATTGAAATGTATATACATACTCTCAACACCACAAGTTCCTGGGAAATAAATAAAACTAAATTTTCACCCAACATCTTGGCAAAAATTTTAAACCACCAACCAAACACTATTGGTGAAGATGTCTAGAAATGGGTTTCTCATGTATTATTCACCAATAATATATAGCACTGTATTCATGAAACTTTAAAAACATGTATATTTTGATCATGCAAAGTCATATGTACAAAGTGGACTGCTTTTATTTTAGGTAAAAACTGGAAAAGACCTAAATGTTCAAACGTCATCAACAGTAAGTCAGTTAAGTGAATTATGGTCTATCTATATATTGTAACACTAGACAGCCACGAAAAAAAAACCCAAAAAAGAACTATACGTATCAAGTTTCTAAGGACACAAATTGGAGAATTTATAAAAGACTATATGAGACTATATAAAATTTTTCAAAGTTTTACATATCATATTTTATAAGGTCTAATTGAAACAAAAACTCTCATTACCATATGTGAAAAATAGAGACAATACATCAAAGCATTAGTATGTTTATATAAAAAGTCACTGGGACTGCCCTGGCTGGTGTGGCTCAGTGGACTGAATGCTGGCCTATGAACTGAAAGGTTGCCAGTTCCATCCCCAGTTGGGGCAACCAGTCACAGCACATGCCTGGTTGCGGGCCAGGTCCCCAGCTAGGGCATGCAAGAGGCAATTGATTGACATTTCTCTTTCTCTCTCCCATCCCCCCTTTCTAAAAATAAATAAATAAAATCTTTTTTAAAAAAGTCACTGGGACTTAGAACACTTATGACACAAATAAAGGAATGGGTACAAAATGAGAAAGATTTTATAAAAGAGATACCCAAATTTAGAGAAAACAGTCAACTTCTTTCATAATGAAAAAAATAACTTTAGGCTATAATCTTTCTCCAAACAATAAGCATTAATTTTTTTTTTTTTAATCCTCACCCAAGGGCATTCTTTCCTTGCTTTTAGAAAGAGAAGAGAGAAACACTTTTTGGTTGCTTTCTCACACACGCCTCAATTGGGGGTTGAACCTGTAACCTGGGTATGTGACCTGACTGGGAATCAAACCTGTGACCTTTTGATCCATAGGACAATGCTCCAAACAACAAAGCCACACTGGCCAGGACAATAAGCAAATATTTGCATCAAAATACCCAGTGTTCTAAGGAAACAATTAAACCCATCCTTCTAGTCATCACTAGAGTTGCTGAATGCAAACAAAGCAAATGTTCAGAGCCTAGCATGTATTCAGATCCAGGGATATAGCAATCTCCAAAACAGGTAGTTTTCACTTCCATAAAGATTCCTACTGTAAGTACATTTTTCATAACAATAAACATGAAGTAACCTAACTGAAAATGTACATGGAAGGTATGTGAAAAACATCTGTATGCATGAGTGAATATACACTATTATTACTACTATGTTAAAAATATGTGTTCATCATGACTTGAAAGAGGTTAAAGTTGCCTTGTTAACATACTGTGTTTACAGGTATCCAGACAGGTGACAGAATTACATTTTCTACAAACTGTTATTTTTTTTAAACAATGTCTTTTCCTTCCCTTGTGTATGAAATGAGAAAGATCTTCCACTGATGCTTTCTTGCCATCCAACTTCTGCTCACCCTGTCTGAAAACTAGGTTGCACCTGGGATCCTCTCCTTTGCCCCTGCAATGCCTTACTGGAAATTCTGCTAAGTCTACCTCATGCCAGTTACCTGTGAATATATCTTATTCCCACAGCCCACTCCCCATTAGAGTAATGGTTTGAGTAACATGTGTAAATTCCCTCTCTCTAACTACCTGCCAATGCCAAGCAGTGTGGCCAACTTTTGGTTCTTACAGGAATGAAGGCATGAGGAAGTGAACAGGCCTTTGGCCGTGGAGGAGTAAACCTTTGGAGGACAGCTCAAACACACTTTGGGTCAGGAAAAGTCACTGAAGGAGCTGAGTGGTTGATGCCCATCTGACTGGCTGGGAACAGGAGGAGCACAACCCAGCAGGAGTGCCACCCCACAGGAGGAGGAGGAAGGGGAATAGTTTTGAAAGGGCAGGCCTCATTTCTCTGCAGTCCAGGAAGACCTGATAAGGTTTTCTCCTGCACATTAGTGAGGACTTGGCCCTAGGGAAAGGTACCTCTCAGCTGTGGTGGCATTCCCACGCTCGGCTTCCCACACTCACCTGAAAGCAGGCCATCTGTCAGCTCTCTCTTCACCAGCCAGGGCTCCTTCCCTTGGTCCAGTACAGACACATCTGGCCTAGAAACACATCGTCCTGCGTGTGGGAAAAGACAGGGGGTGCACTCATGATCCTGGCATCCTGGAGAACCAATTCCTGGGTTTTGAGAGAAAGTGTTATTATAGGAAGAAGCAGAAAGGAAAGCGAGGAATGCTTGACAGCAGGGACAAGACTTCCAGCATAATAAAGATACCAGTGTTCAGTTCTACAAGGGACAAACTTACCTTAGAAACCTAGAACAGAAAGTCAGCCCAACACTTTAGAAGACCCAGCACGTATACATACAATTCAGAATGGAGGAAAGAAAGATCTGGGGGAGGGACAGCCTCACCTGCTGCCTCCAGGTCACGGGTCTCCCACGTCACATTCTTATGGAAACTCTCCCGAGATGGATCTAGCCGCTGAGAGAAGTCAGTGGCCATGTCCACGATGGTCACCAAGCCCTGAAATGGCACAAGCACACTTTCTAACCAAAGCATACTCGCAAACCTGCAATGGCTCTGGCAGGGTGTGCGGTGTCCACACACTGTGAAAATTCTAGGTTCCAAGTGATCTTGGTCACATGATGACTGGGCCTTGTCATGGCACATCTGTTTGGGGGAAAGTGAAAAATACGAGAACCTGTTTCTGCCATGGAAAATTTGTAATTCTGTAGAGAATAGCTTACACGCAGTATGAATTTTCTCAAGCTGACAGCTTCCCCACATTCAATACATGTAATTGGGTAAGTCTGCAGGCCCTTCCTCTCACATGAAATCTCTGATGAAAAGGAAGGGTTGCAGCCCTGCCTGAGGGTCCTTCATGTTCATTACATGTCCAACATTTCTGATCTCACCAGACTTGTGACAAATGAACTCCCCTGCTTTCCCCGTGTCTCATGACTGTGTGCTCCTCCTCCTGGGGGCCAGCATGTCTGCAGGGGGCACTGCACTCAGAGCATGGGCATGGTCTCTGTCCTGGGATGAGTTTCTTAATGCAGGACACTGCCTTCTTGGTCTGACTTCTGCCCACTCTGTGCCACTGAAACAAGGAAGTCACGCCTGGGAACCCTCTCCTCTGTCCCTCTAATGCCCTGCTGCAAATTTTGTAAACTCCACCTCATGCAAGTTACTCAGGAACACACCCTCTTCCCTCCATGCATGGTCTGCCTTACCGGCTGCCTCTCAAACAGAGCCTCATAACCCCAGTGTTCCCTTAACATGGAGCACTGCACATGGCAGCCGGCAAGTTTCTCCATTAGCACTGCCTCAGACCACGCAGCTTCACACACAACCCCCTCTGCAGGTGATTCCATGGCCTCCGGCAGAGCCTGCCAGTCTGAAAGACAGCAAGACAATAGACATCACTTTCATTATGGATTAGTATGAAGACAACTTCCCAAGCATAACCAGACGAACTAAAATCCTCAGGAGAACATATCATTTTGAAAGCATTTCCCTGACTAACCAGCCTTAAGTTCCCCAATTTGTGCAGCTTTAACCCTAAACAATATATGAGCTTTCTCGCCAAAATGCTGACCACGCAGGGCACATTATGCTGTTAGCAGGAGAATGAAGAAAGAAATCGAAGATCAGATGGGAGAGCTCACAAAAATTTACATCTAAGATAAAATGTAGCAAATATAGACAAACAGGGAGGGAAGGCTAGAGAAGAAAATGCTGTATAATCCTTATCTGAGCTTATTCTGTAGAAGTCGCTTTGACACTTTCTCCATTTTATCCAGCAAAAATGTCTTCTCTAGCCCAATATGCCTCCTTTTTTATTACTAATAAAAACATGACTAAATATAAAAGTTAAATGGAAAATTTTGACAAAAACACCCTTACAGTTCTGTGCCACCTGATGACACATGTGAGCCATTGTCACTTGTCACTGTGGGCACCCATCCTGTAGATACCATAGTCATTCTGAAACAGGCTTTGAGCAAAGAGGTCTCACAAAATTCTCTAGCCCTCAGGATTCCTCACCATTTCCTGTTATAGTAACCTCCAACAGATCTGCAATTCTGATTTCTAGTCTTACTTGATTAATTTGTTGTTCCAGAAATAACACTGTGGTCGATATCTCTGTATTCCCTAGTGGTGCAAATAGCACCATAGTGTCTGTAAGAATAGTCCATCAGACTTCCGGCCAAGATGGAGGCATAGGCAGACACACTGTGCCTCTTCTCACAACCAAAATTAAGGACAACAAAGATTTAGAAACAAGAAAACAACCAGAACTCAGAAAATCAAACTGTTTGGAAGTCCAACAACGATCCATCCAGACTGGTAAGAGGGGCGGAGTCGCAGCAGGAAAAAGCAGAGGTGCAGACGGGCACGCAGGCAGCAGCGGCTCGCAGCCCCCAGGTGCACAGGAGGCAACTAGCAGACCCCAGGCACGGGGCAGCAACTGTGCAGAACCAGTGAGGCCGCACAAGGCGGCTGGCTGACCAGGTGGTCCCACATTCACACCCAGATAATCCAGGCAAAGGGGAAGTGGTGAAAGGAACTGGAATCTGAGAGTGAGTAAAGCAAGTGCCATTATCTCCTCTCAGACCCCGCCCCCACATACAGCACCACTACCCAGCGACTGGGCTGTCCCGCCCTGGGGAACACCTGAGGCTCCACCCCTCACTACGTAACAGCCTCGACTAGACAAAACAAACAAACAAACAAAAAAAAAACCCCAGAAATGAAAATGGCTCAAACCGGAGAACAAATCAAAGCCCCAGAGCCAATTTATCTAAGCGATGAAGAGATTGCCAACCTATCAGATGCACAATTCAAAACCCTGGTAATCAGGATGCTTACAGAATTGGTTGATTTTGCTCACAAATTAGATGAAAAAATGATGGCTACAATAAGTGAAATGAAGAAAGATGCATGGGGAACCAACAGAGATGGGAGGAAAACTGGGACTCAAATCAATGGAGTGGACCAGAAAGAAGAAAGAAACAACCAAACAAAAAACGAGGAAGAAACAAGAATTAGAAAAAATGAGGAGAGGCTTAGGAACCTCCAGGACATCTTTAAACGTCCCAACATCCGAATT